>JAULBM010221522.1:0-17144 GCA_032357055.1 Geukensia granosissima
TTCAGAGGAGAAGATTAAAATATGAAATGTTGACGGACGACGGACGCAAAGTGATGGCAAAAGCTCACATGGCCTTTAACTTTTAGGCCAAGTGAGCTAAAAAGGGTTTCAAATATTTTTAAAGACTAAGTATGTCCAAGTTTGGTTAAGATTCATTGAAGGATGTTAACTCTAGTTTTCACATGGATATAATGGACCGACAGATGATTGGTGAGGGGATAAAATAACAAAAAATAGAGAGTACTTTTTTATTGTCAGTATATTATGTTGTCTCTTGTTGTATATGTGATTGTCGTCGTTCTATGTGTCAACTTCAAGAGTTCAATCAAATACAGTTAGTTTTGATGTTGATTTGTCACACCACTGTCACAGATAAGGAGGGAGGGTTGAACGCTTACAAACATGGTTGACCACACCACATACTCAGTGTGTCTGTCCCAACCCAGGAACCTGTAGTTCATTGAATGTTTTATTTATTTTTTCTAATGTTTTACTGTTACTAATTTTACACTGTGAACTTCATTGGCTGATTTTTACATTGGAATGTCTTTACATTTATTTTTGGGCCTTTTACAGCTAAGCTTATGGCGTTGAATTTGTCCATTATTGAAAGTAACCTTCAGATGTTCAGTTGTTTGTAATTTATACGTTTCTGAAAGCTGTCTCATAGACAGTCATAACATGAAAATACAGTCGAACCTCATTGTGTCCAACTCTGTTGTCTCGATATCTCAGATAACTCGAGGTATTTACTTGGTCCCGGCAAAATTCCTGTTGAATTTATGTAGTTTTACCTGTGATGACTCGAACTCGGTAAAATCCTAATCTGGGATAACTTGAGTACTAACAGAAGATCCTTCACATAAAAGTCAGTGTAAATTTACTCGCTTGTATCGAAGTTCGAGGTTGAGAAATATCGATCAGATTTCTACTGAAATATATTTTTATTTACAATGAAATAATGGCTTCGTTAGTGAATGCGATTTCTTGTACTAATTAACATGTTTGTACTACGATAAGTGGCTTCAACCTGTTGACAATTTTTGTGTTTGATTATGTTGGCCAAGCTAACACAATGTGGTCAGTTTTTTTGGTCAGTTTTTTTTATCTGAGCTTATTACCTACACGAATTCAAACAACCCAAGCCTTTAACAGGGGTGTTTGAAACTGATTAAAGCTACATTAAATGTGAATTTCTGTTCACACTTTTTTCTAAAAACACTCAGTAATGACGTATCAGGAATCGTTTCTTTTCGCTAGTTCTGTGACATTCCATTCCGTAATTTATATGAACTTACCTGTGTAAACAATAATGAGTATTGTTTGCGATGAAACTTGTAAATGATTTCAATTTAACGTTATATTTAGTAAACATATTTTTTTTAAAGTTTTCTATTTAATTTGTTATAACAAATTCTTGCACGAACAATCGGGAGCAACATTCATAGGATACGAAACGCACATTAACCGATCTGTACTGTGCCACTACCTACATATACATGTAAAAGATATGATGTCATACCCGACCTCTACTCCCTGCGACTTCGATTTAACGAGGTTCGACTGTATTTATCAGTTTCTCTGCTGTAGGCTTATGTGTGCCTAATACTGGAAACATCAGGTGTCAAGATTTTAGAAAAAATGACCAATCTGACAATAAATTGGATTCCTAGGGCATGATGTGCCTGTAAATGATGAGTTTTAAAGTATTTTTAGTTCCTATGAAATTCTTCTTCTGAAAAAAATAGCCTCACTTTTAAATTATGTGGTGAACTTTGATGTCAATGACCATTGCAGCTTATTTTTCACCTTAGTTTAGAAATCTTTATTTTATAAATTATTTCAGTGACCCAGTTGATAAAATAACAGACCTACAGCATCAAAATAGAAAACTTACTGAGGAAAATACAAAGTTAAGACAACAGATTGATCTCCAGGAAGACATTGTCACAATAAACAATTCAGAAATCAACAAATTACAGAAAAAAGTTAAAAGGTAAAAGATGTGAATAGAAATAACAGTATATATGTATGTCATATATTTAATGCCTTTCATTGCACTTTAGTACACAAGTTTCCATGAAATGTAAAACTATCTTAATGTGGTTCATAAATCCAACAAAATTATTTCTAGGATTTGACTCAAGTACATTATTATTTTAATAGGCAAAAATCTCAAATGAAAATTTAGGATCACTGTTTAAAAAAATGGATATTTTGACATTTAAAAATTCTGTATTACAGCTCTGCCAATGTTTTCTAAGTTATTTCTGTTCCAAAAGCTCACTTCTTTAACTTCAAATGTATTCTTTCCCACAACAGTAATGCTTTGTTTTTATTTCTGTTTTTTTTATTAAACAAAATTGTAGAAACTTTGTTAAAAAACAAATCAGTGAACCAGAATTAGTTAGAAAAATAGAAGTGCTGCCTGAACATGCTTGCTTAAATCCAGCCAGAATATAAAAGCCCAAGCATTGCTGGATATGTTCATGACATCAGAAATAGTTCTGGTTTGAAAACTATACTTTATGTGAGGCTTTTGTGGAGTGTGATTTTCGAGCTTTATAAAATTATTCGTGCCTTTCTGCCTTTGAATTTATTTTTAATCAAAAGAAAGAATTACCCCACAGTTAATGGTTTATGTTTTACGCTATGAAATAACATTTTTACATACTATTATCTGCCCCTGAATTTCTTTATGGAGTTTAACATTGAGGGTCAGCCATCTTCGTTTTGGGCGGGAGCGCTTAAGTTTGACCTAGATAAGGTAATTTTAAAAAATGCACACATTTCTTTTTTCGGACCTTCTCTTGCGATTCATATAATAAGAATAACTCTTAAATATCCATTCAGGCGCGCCTCAAACGATTTTTACAGGTTATCGTATTCTAGTTTAATTACTAATTATAACGCAGCTTTGACAATGTGTACTCCCGGTCTCGTGCTAGCGCGTGCAAAGAGCCACTTCCGGCAAACTAATGGCTGACTTTACAATGTAAAATCCCCGTAGAGGATTTAAAACTCGGCGCTGCTTAAAATGCATCGTGATTGCTTAAAGTTATTCTTGCGACTTACTTGGACTTTTTTCAATCTACAAAATAAACGCTATTCTATAAGAATACGGCAGACAATTTTTCTTTCATAATGTTTCTACCCGTTCCAACAATCTCTGACATAGAGTATAGTTAATTTCAGCCTCAGTAGAATCACGTGGAAATGACGTAATAAACGTCTCTCTGTTGGCAGCTGGTATTCAAAATCAACAATTCCAAAAATACTTTTTCCAAAAGTATATTGATAATCGAAGAGAAAATAACTTATTTATGAGAATTGTTTGGTAATTACTCATAAGGAATAATTGGAAATCGAATATAAATGATCTTGTAATTCAATATGATTATTTTATCTTAAAATAAGATTTCCAAAGTTAGATCTCATTAGAAAATAAAAGTTAGTTTTGTTCAATATTAATTTGTCGGAATTATTAGCTATTTAGACATTCATGTTCATTTTATTTTTAAACACACAATCATCGTTATCGTACTCAAGGTAAACCATTGTGTCCAATCAGAAAATATTTCCTGAAATTCCTGAACAAGAAATCAACAATACACAGTAATGCTAAATGCACTTGAGTGCAATATAGTTTTTATAATAATAATAATGATAATAATAATAATAATAATAATAATAATAATAATAACAATAATTACAGTAGAAAACGCCTGAAAGGAACGGAGAAAATAAAAGAATCTGCTGTTGCACCAGTGACCTAAATCGTAAAGTGTCTTCATCAAAATAATTTAGAATTTTCCCCGTCTGAATAAAACACTGACTTTAATAACAGCCGCAGAACAACAATTAAGGACTTTGTTTTTATTTTCGATATATGGTATCTACATAATTGGCATTTCGGCGACAGTTGTATTCCCTTAACTAAATCATCCGGATGCCGGATGTCTGGAACGAATTATAGAAGTACAAAGTCTGATATATGCACCACATGAGAAATACTTTGGTGTGTTGAAGTGCCAAAATAGAAAGTTTTCAAGGTATTTATGTCATAACTTCTGCTGTTGGTTTATTCTTATTGTTTATGATAGATGATGCAAATTAGAAAACCCTACTGATATGATATGACTAAAGCACACATAGAAACTTTAAAACAAAGAAATGACAGTACGAACCGACAATAAAATTTCTGATGAAAAATGAAAGTGGTCCAAAACCAGCCTCTTCAAAAACATTCATCGTGTTGTTCTTGATCATTTCAATAAAGGTCGTAATGACATGAGATAAAAGGGATGCTTTACAGGAAATTTATTGAATGTATCTAAGAAATTGTTATAAAATGATGTGTACGGTCATTATTTCTGAAGAGGTAATGTCAAATAAGATCACCATTCTCTTGTTCGAGTAGTTTTTAGCCATCGGTGGACGACAACCGTTGAAAGGTACGCAAGCCCGTGAAGTAGGAACTTTGTGATGTAATACATTACGTTTGGACGTTTGGAATTTTACAACATTAAATATTTGAAAGGTGAAATTTCACTTTTGTTGTAGTTTTTCTCTGGTGTCAACTTCAATTAAAATAAAAAGACAAACCTATATGACTTTTTTATCTCTCAAATGTTAAGTTCATTTTAAAATAAGATGATAACTATTAGCGAAATTTTGCAAACTTTGTCCGGTGAACCCAATAAAAGACTAGATTTGAGCAGCCTTGAATAAATGTTGTATATAAAATCTGAAAGTCTGAACGAGAAAAACCCAGATTTATGGAACATCATATTTATTTATTTCAATAGTCTTATAAATACCGCTCTTAAAAATTATGTGGGACAATGAATTTGTATTCATCTTAGAAATATTTACCACCAAATATCACCAAAAAATTGTATCATTCATAAGAGGCAATGTAAATAATGCTGCACTGAAAAAGAAAGCTTAAGAACTGAAATTCTAATGCAATATTTTTGTAACACCTTATTTGATTGGCTTGTATTCTACGTAACATTCACAATCTATTTGTCGTAACTAAGATGAACTGATACAAAAAGCCGCCATATTGCCGACATGTTGGAACAATATATTTATTGCTTGTCGATTGCAATAAAATACACAATTGTTATGTCTTACGAAAAAACTTACTCTAGAACAATTTTATCCAAATTTGAAGCGTACACGAAGCCTTTAAACGCCCGTTGTTCACATTTCAACATGGAAGCGTTCAAGTGTTGTTTCTATGACGTTTATCAGCGGGCAACGTTCACAACGTTTCGCGGAATTTCTTTTTTCGCCGTTTATTTGATATAAATCAAAAGGTTTTTAATTACAATTGCATTAGAATGGAGATAATTGTATTGTATTTTAAGCTTTTCGGACGTAAATCTTGATTTAACTGTCGGAAATATCTGTTTACCTGGTTTCGCTACGCGTCGCCAGGTAAACTCAATTATCTATTTCGACTTCCTATGGATACATTTGTTGTGGTAGTGGGTACAATTGGAAGTCTGAGTGACAGCAGGGGCGGATAGAGTGGGGCAGGGTGCCCCCCCATTTGAAACGTAAAAATGATAAAAAATAAAAAAGGGGGTAAATTTCGGTCTTAATCTCCATCAGAAATCGAGAAAATTGATGAATCTAGAGGTCCACAAAAAATGCCCCCTTCCAAAAGTCTGGATCCGCCTCTGCAGCACAACAACAATTTCACATATCATCAATAATACGAGAAGAAATAAATGCCTTTGTCAAATATTTGTAGATAAAGAGTCATGGAAGTTTAGTTAAACAAGCTCGGCTGGTAGTCATTACCCCTTAACTTACTGAACAAATTTTTCAATAGAAAATTATGTTGATTTGGAAAATTGATATTATTATTATTTTTTCATAAGAACTAGTAGACAGTATACTTACGCCATTCCAGCTTAAACAACTGAGTTAAATTTGGTACATACGATTTGAGATAGTTGCTTAGCTTAAGATTTTTAATTTAACGCTTGAATATCAACTGTTAAAAACTGCATTTTCACGTAAGTTTGTTATACAATTGGTAATGATGCTTAAGATTCTTAAAATCAATTTTGGACATAACACATAGTTGTTCTCGTGGTTTTAGATTTTTATTTGGTCTTCAAAAACCACCAGCTGCAAATGGTAGTTATTTTTAATGCAAAAATTCATAAGGAGTTATCAGATAACTAAGTAATAATGTCCGTGTATTTCACCAGATCGTTTTGATGAACATGATGTAAGGAAAATGATAAGCTTATAAAAGAACGATACAAGAAACTATGTAGTAACTAGGATTATAAGTTTATTTGTCAAACAGTTTCAAAAGATGGCTTAAAAGTTCAAAATATTATTTCTAATATGTTGCTATGTTTTTGCTTGATAATACAAACGCCTTTGACGTCATTTGAAGGTATATCCAATGCCACATATAATTTCTTCAGTTAATTGGTTGCTTTCGAAATAATTACGCAAACATTATATATATATATAATTAACATATAAGATAACAACAATAACATACTGACCTACTGTTTCATCTTTTTCTGATTTACCTGCAAAATAAACAATTATTTCTAGAGAAACATCTGTTATCAATGTTACCATCATTATGTCTGAGACTCATTTTCAAAAAAAAAAAAAAAAAAAAAAATCATGCAGATATTTACACAAACGAAGTATTGTTCTGCAGTGCAATAGGTGTGCCAATTGTAACACTCAGTCTTCATCTTCAAGAAATCAAAATTCAAGATAATTAATTAAAAACCATTTAATGTAATTCAAAGAAAATTAGAGTTATACACTTATTCGCGTTTTAGGAACAACTTTAACAGAATCAAAGGGAAAGAACATAGGGCATACAGGACAGTCAAATCGAAATAACGTAAACAGCCAAAATTGCCAACAGGTCACCTTTGCTTAAAAGAGTTAGAAGACAACACTGATGATTTTCACACCCCTAAAATTACGGAGGCTCCGAAATATATCGCACACTAAAGAAGATTTTGCTTCCCATTTCGATCTTTATGCATTTGAGTGTGTCGTTTTCTTTATTTGGATATTTTATTCGCATTGTTTAGATTGAGAGGTTAGTCCTAGAAATGCTTATACAGAATATTCACAATATAAAGGCATTATTTTGTAAACTGGTATTTTGAATCCAAATTGAGGTTTCTGTTAGGCAAGTATGAATAGCGTCTTATAACGAAGGATTTGTGCCCTTAAACATTTACCTCATCTTTCCCGTTTTTAAATGCATCATCAGTATTGACAGATAAAATATCCACTACTGTTATGTTAAATAATATCTTATAGTCCTCATTTTTTCATCAGTGGTACATGTAGTAAATTATATTGGGTCGGTTGCAAAGCTGTGTCGACACATAAGTGTCACTATCGCGCATCCTTGAATTGCGTCATATTTTGTTAATCTGAACATCATCCTAAACCACTCAATAATCTATTTTCACACAGGACACTTTTTTGGTTTAGTAAAAATGTGGCAAGCCTACATTGAGAGACAATTAGTTCTGCTCGGGAAATTACACGATAATAAAGAAACGTATAATTTGACCTAAAGACCAAAAGTTATCATCTCTTGCTGAATGAGCCTTAAAAGGCAAAAACGTTCTGACCCAATCACGACTGAATGAAAAGAATAAAATAAGGAGAAGAATATTCTCTTATCGTTCTGTTTTTATGATAAGAATTTGTTTTAAAGTGAGTCAAAAACAAGCAGTTTAGAAGAAAAAAAAACGTGTATAAGCATGACGAAAACCAGGACGAAAATGAGAGTTATTGTTGTTAAGGGCTGGTTTGGAAAAACGGGAGTATAGTGGATATGGTAATAGAAGCGTATGTCCACAACTCCAATATGCTGTATATCAATTTGCAGCTTGAGTAAACCGGATATTCGGAAAAACGGTGTTTCAAAAACAAAATATCTATATGTTGCAGGCACAATTCTAAACTTACAATTAGTTTGATATTTCAGATATCTCATGAAAAGCAGCAATGGAATAAAATGATTTCTTACATTAAATCGTTATTGAACCGCCAGAAATAGCTCTGGTTATTTATATGAGAGAAATTGCAATAAGGTTTTACAGTACCGGAAGAAGAAATACTTTTCATAGAATTAACGGTTAAGGGTATCATTTAAAACAATTATACAGACCAGCGAGTTCGTTACAAGGATTGTTTAATCGACTGTGTAAGACAACGTCTGTCGTTAGTCTCACTTGCTATTTTTGTAGACTACTTGATCAATGATTTGTAAACTAAGTCTTCTAATTAGCGATCCAAAACATCAACTGTTGACATTCCGGATTCTAGAATTGAAAGCCAATACAAATCCAATGGCTATCACTGCTGGAATCTAGTACGTTCACTGTGAACGAGAGAGCGTAACATCGTTAAGTTTGATTGTTTCTAAAATAAGCCTTAGTTTTTTAATAAAAAAATTCAGATTATACCATTGTATAATGTGGAATCAAAGTTAAAAAAAACTTTTTGTATAGTTCACGTTGTATGTCAAACAATAGTATCATATGAAAAAATACCACTTTTCGGATAATAACATTACTGAATGGAAGTTTGTTTCGCAAGTAAAATGCTTCGATGAACTGTTTTCATTTTATTTAACGACATATTGTATATTTGTATCAATGCATAAAAACAAGATGACAGAGTTTCTTATAATTGTTGTTCTGAAGTAAGATTTATGCTCGGGATAAACACATGCTGAAAACAAACTCAACCCCAGTCAAACATCGCCAATCTTTTCTCTCATTTAAGGTTGTTTTCATCATGAGAAATGCAGACAGTTTGCGAAGGCAACTTAAAAGTCTTTTCCAATTCACTGGTAACTAGATGCAACATTTAAAATGGTGAGATGTTACCTCAGGTAAAAAGGGTAACTTTGAAGTCCCTTTCTCTGTCCGGTTGAAGGGGTCAAAGACTGTGAAAAAACATTAGATTCACAGACTAAATTAATAAATCTACCGGGATCTTTCATAATACCTTTGGTTTTTGACACATTTTTTGTACCTGTCAATCCTTGTATACATTTTCCGAAATCTAGGTTTATGGATTTCATCTTCAAAATTTGTTTCTGATACCGTTTTACTTACGGATATAAACAAACCTAGTAAATTATTTTCAACTGTAAGTTGGCATCGGCGGTGGACTTTTCGATACTCAGGTAACTAAATTTTGTTTATATAACAGGCGAAAAGACGAATTTAACAAAACAACATTTATCAGTTTGTAAATAATAATTCCAATAGTATTTTAGAGACAAATTGCTTCGAATTTCTAAACATGGCCAATAAATTAATTAATCGATGTCTTTTAATTTTTTACTATAATGCTCATGTAAATGAACTCGTGAAACAAACAGTAATATGTTTAGTTAATACATGTATTGATTTAATGTGAATCAATGATCTTACTTAACAAAACATTCCACATCTCACAACTTCTTATTAAATCTCTAAAATTTTCATAAGAACAAAAGTTTCAATTCTATAAGTTCGAACAACATGAAAATACATTTAAGCAGTTTCTCAGGAGTAAAACATAAAAACAGAAATTAAAAGGTGAATATTTTGTATAAATTACATTGAATAGAAATGTGATATGAACATTATGTGAGTATAACCTTTTCATTGTTGCAGTTCGTTATAGTAACGAGATTGGAAAAATTGACCAGTAAATCTATAAAGCTTATTAGGAGAGAGACAACTGTGCTTTTCTCTATTTAAATGTATCTGTGTCAAAAAAGGAAAATGAAACTAAACTGTTTGACAAAGAGAGGAGATGTCTCATCTTAAAATTGGAATTTGTCCCTTATTTGAAGGATGAAATCATACTGTGTAGATATATCTTTGTCATCTTGTTAGATAAAAGATTCCGTTGCCAAATTTTAGTATTAACAGTTGCAAAATTCGTTCATAAAAATCATATTTGGCTGCAGCTCTAGGAAATTGATTAAAAACGGTACATGACATCCACCCTTTGGAGGAAAATTTGCTAATAAAACTCGCAGATTTAAACAGATTTAGTGTTTTAAATTAACATATCCGTATGGGATTGTTATAATATTTGAATATTGTGGAATCAACATTGACATACCTGTCAATATCAAAATTTTTAGTTACTTATTTTTCCTACATAATTGTCAATACTTTTTATTTTGAAATTCAGCACAATGTCTTGTTTTCTTGAAAATTTAATGATAATTGAACGTGTTTTTACTGATGTTCTGCTTTAAGAAAATCTTGTTCTTCATTATTCAGAATGTAGGAAAAAATGGCTTATACATATAATAAGTATAACGAGTCCTTTTTCGAGGTCGGTACACCTTGTTGTCTCTGGTTCTATTTGTTATTGTCGGCACACTTAATATTGATTTCAAACATTAAATCTTGTGCCGTTGGGTTTTATGTCGTTTTGTCACTCAACTGTCCAAGGTTAAGGGAATAAAGGAAAGCTCACAAACACTTTAAAACCCGCCACATACTTAAAATGCCTGTATAATTCAGTAATCTGAAGTCCTATGTCGATATTATTGTTTTACTGTTGCTCGTTTACATTTAAAACTTAATTGGACGATAATGGTTACATATTTTATTATTTTTGGGTTTTTAGTTTGCCTTTTTTCCATTGATGAACGTCTTATGGGAACATGTTCTTTTAATGTTGTAAATAAAATAAATAAAAATCTTAAAAAGGGCCGAGGTATGATATTTTAAATCAGAAGGTGTCTTACACATTGTTCTAAAAAATGTTGTAAAAAGCTACTTACCTACAAAAACAACTAAGAGAGCTATAATCAAGGCAATAAGAAGAACTGCTATCACTACCGTCGCGAATATCCGCACTTGTTTGTGTCTTTGGTTTGTCTTCCTGAAGTGCACTTCGGTTGGTCGCCCAGGTCCCGAGGAGTAGTTATAATTGTTGCCAGGAAACTTGTCATTTGGTCCAACATGGTCCTCATTTCGAAACTTATTTCCCTCCTCCTGGAAGATTGGATTATCAAAGCATGCCTGAAGAAGAATTGCATTATGGTCATCGTTTGTTTTATAGTAACGATTTGGATTGTTGAGAATTTTCAAAGGTATTTTGTTCATAAGTCGATTACTCATTGTTCAACTCCAAAAGACAAACTCTCTCAAGCGGAGAACATCGATTCATTCAGTAAATAAAGCATCTGTATTCCAACAATAATTAACTGTATCCTTGTTATATTGAAAAACAGATTCCCTTTACAGTAAAATAAGTCAAAGAGGTTATAAATCCATTTTCCTAGAACTAATATTCAGTGTATTGGGGCGGTAGAATTTGTTTGTAATTTGGTGTTTCATATTACTCCTTATTGTGAATTCATTGGGACTTTATGTCAAGCTTTATGTTCGAAATCGATTGACCGAAAGATCTTTTATGTCCATTGGTTTGCAAAGTGATTTTCTCTATTCCATCAGCAGTCATCAGATTGGAAAGTCATTTTAAAATTTCACACATTTGATTTTGCTTTGTGGTACCTTTTTACAGACTTTCACCATAATGAAAATTTCCACGTTAAAATATATCACTTATCATCCTGATAACACCAAACATCAATAAATCATCATCAGAGATTATAATAACTATATATAACCAAGAAACAAATATGCAAAATAAATACATGCGGGAGGTATGGATGGCGTTAAGAAAGACAAAATTTCACATCCGAATAAAAAGCTGTCAAATCAAGCAACGTCGTCCCATATCAAATTCACATTTAAATATTGCAATAATTCAATATATCTTTAGCAATTATTCGGTGCATTCACATTTTTATTATCATTCAAATTATTAGACTACTAAAATTTTTTGTTGGTGTAAAAATGTTTGTGATTGCAAACAGATCAATTTGAAGTAATAGTAATATTCCTTTGATCTCTTAACCATATAAAACCCAGTTTGTAATATAATTGTCAAGATAAATTTGTATTTGCCTTTCAACATATTCTCTGACACCCAAATGTCTCAGCAATTTTTAATATTACAGAAAACAATGACTTTAGAAAAACACAAATATTTTGCTTTAAACGATTACACTAATCCAAATAAGTCACAATCGGGCTTAACCTAAAAAACCACAAATTAACTATCAGAAGTTATCTGTACAACTGGTAAAAGACTATTTTAAAATATTTTTTAAACGAGCATTAATGAAAATTATCTAAAAATAATAGAAATGGACAAAAATATTCTGAATTCTTGATGAAATTGATTAAGGTACAAAGCAATTGATTTTTATGGGGTTTAAGGGTTTTGGAGTCTCTTTCCGGATGTTGGCAAACACAAATTGACGAATTGGACCTAGATAAAATTAATCTGGGTCGACATTTGCCCCTTTGTATTGATTGATTGAATGGTGCTTAACGTCCAGCGACAAATATTTCATGCATATTCAGGACGAGAGCATATCAATGGTGACTGATGATGAAAGAACCTTTCTTTGTATAAGACCGACACGCTGAGCCGGATTTTTGATTTGCTAACTCATGAAAGCAACATTCCACAGGAAGAGGGGCCACTTTACCCAGACACATTAATCTGACTCTGGACCGACAAGTCTTCTCTCTTACTCTTAAATGCTGCGTAATGTCTTTGGTTTGACTCGGCCGGGATCAAATCCACGACCTTCCGCACTCGAGGCCAGCACGCTAACCATTACGCAACCAAGGAGGTTTTGCCCCTTTGTAAAAAATAGATTGGCTGATCATATATTCTTGTTTACATTTCTTTAGGAAACAACTGTCACACGAAAACGAAAACAAAACCGGGCACTTTAAAAACAGCATTCTTTTCTTTAAAATCAAAGATGAAATGTGAGAACAGCAAAGGGTCAGGAAGGAAGGGTGCAATCGATAGACAGGACTATTTAAGCTTCATGCCAAAACTAATACGAAACAGAACAGATAAACACTATGTGTAATAAAAAAGGGACCATCTCCGGTTTGGATGGGTAATCAGATCCCCCTTTAAATGCATGTTTGATCTAAAATTTAAAATACAGAAATTTCATCTGGGAAAAAGGTATTCAAGACTGTCATAACGCAACAAGAGGCCAGAAATTCATTTTAGTGGATACTTGCTAATGAAAAACTTCTACGCGGTGAAATATCTACGTAATATTTTGGTTCAACTAGTAAATTAAATGACGGCAAGGTGACGTCTATGTTTGTCACAGCGCTATTTTCGCTAAAGTTACCAAAAACCCGTTACTGGATAAAGTCTGATATAAAAGGGTGGCCTATGAGTTCTGCTGGATAGATTTAATGTAAACACAAGCGTTTCATTGTTATATGATAAGACCATCATCTTTTAGCAGAATTTGAAGTTAAATGTACTACAGAAACTATGTGTACATTGCCAAACTAAAACCAATTAAAAACCATGCAAACAAGTAATAACGTATCTTACAGCGACGGGTTTGGTTGAATATTTTGCTGACATTTATTGCATTGACGTAAAGGGTTCTCCTTAGAATGTGCAGGTTGTTAAAATAAAGTATGTCAAAGCAGTAAACAACAAAACAACCTAAAAATCTCAAACTTCTCAAATTTTAATATTAAAATTGTATTACTGTGAAATTGAATAACAGTTCAGTATAACCTATGTATTTCAATATATAAATTTTATTATCAAGAATTTTATACTTGAATTGAAAAAGAATCGTGTCTCCCATGTATGAAAATGTATGTCAGCGATTTACATTTTGTTACAAAGATTGTCAAAAATTTTATTCTTATTCGAAAAGCTTTTGTAGTGTTTTTCATCAATAAATGAATAAACATAACCAATTTTATCAATCTTCTACAGCGCTGTGTATAATTTAAGATTATAACTGTACTCTTATGTTAAATAAGAGAGACGGAATCATAAATCATTCTATAATGTAAATGGCTGTAGTAAATTAATTCTACGTTAAACGTCAACCCTCAGAGACAAAACCTATGACGGAGGGAGGAAAATTAAAAACAAACATAAATTTAAACACATTTTTTCATGCTGAAAGTGAATTAATTTTGGTACATATCTGAATCTGTTATGCCATTAGCACATGTTCTAAAATTTCAATTGACAGTTTTAAATTTTATTTCGAATTATTTTCATGTAAAACTTAAATTTCTGCAGAAATTTTGAAACAAAAAGTGTGAGTCAAGTCTGAAAAACTTGATTTCTGCTAATTTTCGGCGAAAAAGGGGAAAAGTGTTTGTTTTTATTTTTTGACAATTTTACAAAACCCGGCTGACGTTAAACATAGAATTTATTTACTGAAGCCTATTTGTACAAAAATGTTTCGTTTTATTAGGCATTCGACTTCCATGAAAAATTAAAAACAATATATACTTTTCTTATACAAATCATCCAGAAACTCAAATGTCTACATGCTGTTTATCAGATAAAATAGAAACTCATCAGTATAAACCAAAGTTGAAGAAGACATTTTTCTATACTAACAGACACAGAAGCAATAATGGTTCTTTCATATCCTTGTATTAATCAGTCTATCTAGTTTGAAATATCTTTGTCAGACAATAGGGCTGACAACGGTACTCTCATTCAGTATAATTATAATTCTAGTGGTTAAAACACGCAGACGTAAGTTAGTTTTTTTCAATTATCTTAAAGTTGCTTCAAAGCATTCATTTTTAACAATACGTGATATATCAAGGACGTCCCACTTTATTGTAATAGTAATTTACTTGTTTTATTTTTAACAGGAATTAAGTTTTCCTTTAACCAGAGTTTAACCGATATGTATTTCGCACCAGCCGAAATTGCAATACAAGTCCAAGTATTAGAAATAATCGACTGGAGTATGGTGTGCTTTCAACTAGTTATACTATTTTTGGTTTAAATGCATATAAAACCAATTGTTCACTTATTCTTGTCTACGCCATGAAGTTTACAGATTACTACTCTAACCAATGTTGACTGCATGAAAGTTGTTGATAAGTTATGCAATGATTAAAATGTGGCTTTTTTGTTAAAGTGTTGTAATGATAATGTCCAAGTTTAGTAGAATTTTTAACTTGCTGTTTGGTGTGGATTTTGTAACTCATATTTGAAAGTCTCACAGATTACATTAAGATGAAAAACAACAATAAAATATTTACCTTCATTATTAACAATTCTTCAGTGACCAAGCAAGAGAAACACCAAAGCATCAATAATAACAGCTCAAGTCAGCTGATAGGAAGAACTAGCAAAAAAAAAAAAAAAAAAAAACAGAAACGCCTCAGTCATGTGACATGAGGAAGCCGCAAACAAGGAAAAGTGCAAACACAATACAGAAAACCAAAACGCAAAACATGAACATAGTCACTACATAGCGAACCAATGATGAACTGAAGAAATCTGGAAGGTCAGCAGTTCAGCCCTTTAAAGAGACCGAAAGCTTTTTATAAAGTATGAAATGTATTATACCCGTGAATCGTTGGAGGATCATATTTCCTATTATTGAAGAATCGACTTTGTCGTTCAGTTGTAAAATATGAAAAATGGATTGTCTACGGAAACTATAAAACTGTGTTCATCCGTGGGACAAAAACTTACTTCGACCAACAAAATGATGTAAGATTTAAATCGAAAGGAGCAAAACTACATAATGTTTAAATCTGAAGTTATGACTGTCACTTTAACCTCGAAAAAACATACATTGTTAGACATCAACGACTGAATCCTATCATGAAATTGCTATGTCTTAAACAGAGTTTAAGAAATGCGGTAAAAACTTCATATGCTGGTGTGGCAGGAATGTTACTATACTTAGCATTTGGAAAGGGGAAGTAATCATATTTGTCGTCACACAATTTTCGTCTTTAGTCCTTTCACCAATGTCACGATTTAGTTTCTAACATTCATGATACGAAGTAGTGAAATTGTCGTTAATAAAGTTGTTGATATAGATGATACTTTTTTTTTATTTTGGAAAACATATTATTAGATGAATTCGTCAAATAAGAACATTTTTTTCAATGCGCATGCTCGTTGAAAATGGACGGAAATTTATTTTTCTAACAGTGGAATTGGAATTCAGATGGTTTTCTTATAAGTTTTTTTCACCAAGTGGGTTCAAATAAGGATGCAGTGAAGATGCATTGGTTTTAATGAGCTACTTGTGTTAATAATGGTCTGAAATAAATGTCTGATCAATGTTGTGTGATAAGACTTTCGAAACTGTGTTGTTTATGTCTGTTTATGGACTTGACTAGTATTTACTGTCGTTGGTAATGTACACAATCATACAAACACATACACGTAAATATTCTTTATCTGCATGAATTTCTCCACGTAAAATCAAAATACTGGCGGACATCGTTGATTCAGTAAGCCCACACCTCCTGAAATAGAAGGCCAACCTAAAAGCTCAATATGTCCTTATTTCCATCCAATTAGTACACTATCAACCGAGAGCAGCCTCATGGATAAGTTGATCGTACGCCCATCAGAACGCTGTTAAAATGCTCTTCAATCCTTTGCCACTGAGATCAAAGGGATTAGGGCTGAAAATACTCTCTTACGAGATGAATTAGACTCTCTCGAACAGTATGGTAGGAGGGATCTGATGAGATTTGGAGGTATTGTGGAGACAAGTGGTGAAACACTACTGATATTGTTACAAAGATTGTAGCAGAAATCGACGAAAATTATGAACCAGTCGACATTATTCGTTCGCACAGGGTATGTAACCGTAAAAGAAAAAATGAGAAAGGTCAAAGAGCGTTTCCACCAAGACAAATTATTGTAAGGGTGAAATACCCGTGGTAAAACGTAGGATACTGAAATGCACAAAACGAGAATTATGCGACGATAATCTCGCCAAAAAGCCTTAGCATATATGGCAAGGAATCTTAAAACAACAGTTCACATAAAACAGACATGGACAGTGGACTGCAAAATTTTCATAAAAAATTAAAATGACCTAATCACGATGGTTACAAATGAGCTGTCATGCCAAAGATTTATTGAGCACAACTGTACCGGTATCACGGGGGTCTGGGTGGCCGAGTGGTCTAGGTAGTTGATTTAAACTTACCTGTACAGATCACTGTATCCTAGCACCTATACGGCGT
>JAULBM010221743.1:0-17142 GCA_032357055.1 Geukensia granosissima
TCTCTGTAGAAGGCTCTGTATGAAGTCAGCTTCATACGAATAAAGGAATAAATCGGCGAGAAGGGGTGCACAGTTGGACCCCATTGGAATGGCGATAGTCTGTTGAAACACAATGTTCCAACATGAAAAAAATAGTCAAATAGGAAGTGGAAATGCAATCAGTTTTAAACTGAATTACACGATACTCTTCTTTATACCAAAGATCTGTGCCAGATATCAGGAAGCTTATCTGCATGGTTGCTGAGTAAAATGTGACAGCCAGCGAAACACAGGCGACACAAGACACAGTAATAACACAGTTGCCTGAATAAATTATAGACTCTGAAGGTATTTTCTAATTTTCTGCCACATTTACCTCAGTTAACTCGGCTCATTCGGACTGAAGAGCACGTTGGAAGATATGATAGTGAATAGATCAGACCAACTACCAAATCAAAACGTTAAATATCAGTATCTTTTGAATATCTTATTTTCCATCTAATTTGAAATGAATCTGAAATCAATCAGAACCCCAATAGTGGACAATTGCAATGACTACTTAAGTTTATACAGCGATGATTTATTTTCTAACATCAATAAATGTAGACGGGTTCGTTGATTAGACCGGTAATAACTTCACTTAAGAATTATCATGGAATCTTTTATTCCTTATACTGATAGCTTAGTCCTCTGTAAGGCAATTTGTCTCACTTGATAATAGGGTTTGTAAGAGCGTGTTCGTTATTAAGATTACTTTATGATGAAGATTTTCAACAAAACCATTACTATTAAGGATAATCTTTTGGGGCTCTAGACGTAAAATTGTATGCTTTTACATATAAGTAAGGTTTAGTTAGCTCAGTGTAATATCGGAGGTGAATGTTACTAATGGAAACCTTTTTGTTTACAATGAAAATATTAAGTAATAGTCAAAGAGGGCCTTCTAGGTACACTTTGCCACTCGTTTATAATTCCGCTTGTTCATGAAGCGGAACACACAAGGGCCAGCTGATAAGGAACAGTTTCAACAGTTCAGTACGATCGACAATATATCTAAGACAGAAAACAGCAACAGATATATTCAACGTACGTAAACAAGTACTTAAACATTTATTCAAATATGATGTTGATGGGAGACAACATGTAGAAAAAAAATGCTTAAAGGTGCATGGTTTACTATAGTTTAAAACGTTTGACTGAGCTATCTTTCACCGTGACACCCCATGTTCCGTCACCGCCAGGGTTGTGTAAATGTAATCGTGCTAATGACATTAAAACTGGTATTTTCTGCTTCTCAGCAGACTGGTTGGCTCAGAGTCAGAATAATAGCATCTCTTCTTGAAAACTGTTGCATTTGTGAGCTAGCTAAATATCGGTCTAGTACAGTGCAGGGTTCATTCATAATGACTTATTTATAGGCTTTGGTCCTAATATGCATGGAATATTTGCCACTGGACGTCAAGCAACATTCAATCCATCGACTCCTGGTTGGTCTTTAGTTCTTAGAATATATAAGCCTGTTTGAATGTGGTAGATGATCCTTGATATTATCCAAATATACATAAATAATCCGAAATTAAATGATAATTCATTACGCGTAAGTAATATCAGTCTACAGTCTCCTCGCAGTTGAAACAAAAATAATTCCCATCCTAGATCTGTATTTTTAGACAATCTTTTCAATTTTTCTGTCTAGAACTATAATGACAGAACGACAATAAATTTAATGTGTTAGAAAGTCGCAACCATTGACAAACCGTTAAATTTGAAGTCCGTTACTGTCTGCGACTTTGTATTTTGAAAACAAACTATCCTTAGCGCGATCGAAAAAGGAAATTTGTTTCAACAGGTCATGAGTATATAATCAAAGGATAGACATGATTAACACAGAAGTCTGTCCCCAGGTCATTTATAACGTCTTCTTCAAATTGGCATCATCTTGTTTATTTGAGAATTACATGAGATATCGAAACCAATATAGCCAATGACCAAACCGATAACAAATAGCATCTATCCCCACAACGTACTTTCTATTAGAGCTTTTAATGAAAAACACACTGGACTAATTGAATTGATGAAAACTGTTTTCTGAAATAAATGGGTATTTACATTAGACTGAAGATCAGTGGTCGAATTTTCCTGTATTAAGAAAAACCAAATCATATATACTTTAAATTAGTTTTGATTAATAAGTCCTTCGTTCGTGTAGAAATGCATAAAAACACTGTTTGGTTAGACTAGTGTCAACCGATAAACATTTTTACTTAATAACCATGTAACTGATATTAATACTATATATTAATGAGAGTGTGTCGGTTAATTAGAATTTTGAAAATGTTTATTTGGACGACATTTACCTTTCTGAACACGTAATACGTCAATAGATCTAGTGATTTAAAACTATTTCTGGAATGAATACTTTTTGGAGATGCCCTTTCGGGATTTTTTATAAATCCAGGGAGATAAATGTATTGGGTAAACTATTTAATCAGACCCGCCCCTTTTTTTCTAGAAAAGCCGTGTATATACATAGCTGGCAACCCTTTCCGGTAAGCATGTACGGTTTTTGTTATATCACTTCGCTGAAAAAGATATTCAACTTAAAGTGAAGGTCTTCAGAAAATCAAACTTGCCCCTTTCTATAGAAAAGACATGCATATACATAACTGGTAACCCTTTTCGGTAAGTCCGGCATTTATCGTGTACAATTATCAATATTTCACTGACATATGTGTACGATTTTTTATAACACTTTATTGAATAATATATTCAACTTCAAGAGAAACTTTTACAAATTTAGTCGTAAAATATGAAGACTGATAGATTGTTAATTTTTCTATAAAATGTGGAAAAAATAATTGAATGCGTCGAAATTAAAAAAACACAGTCACACACACGAGAGCTGTCATGCAGTTTAAAAGTCAATATCAACATGTTTGCAGAACTAATTTACACAGTATCTATTGCACGAGTAGTTGTATGTTGCATATTTATGATTAATATTACATGTAAATCGGATTACAATATAATTGGTTGTGTGGGTTGTGACAGAAAATATATTATTCAATAAAACAACGACATCTACAAAACTAAGTTTCCTGTCTTGGAACAGACACATAATGTATATGGCGTGGTTAAACATGTATGCGAATGCACAAATCAATCGCAGCAATCAGTAAAGTCAATGTACAGAAGACAAGATTCACGCTAAACAATATATACAAGGGAGACACAATTGGTAGTATACGCTCGTTGTTTAAAAAAAATGACACGGTATCCTTGACCTTTACCCTTGAAAAATCAGCATGGTTCCCGATTTTCCTCAGGACCAAGTGTGTGCCAAGTTTTGTAAAAAAATAATAAAGAATGTTGTTAATGATCAGGTTTTCAAAAGAAACTTGACCTTTATTTTTCTTTGAGTTTATAATATAATATAGTAATTATGTTTCATCATGTTTGGGCAAAATTCATTAAAGGTTATTGGTGCCACAGTTTTCACAATGATATAACGGAATCGATTGACAATTAGCGGTGTTACTTAATCCGTAAGGGTCTGTACCCTTTATCTCTAAAACATGTTCATGTCAATCAATTTTTGACAATTTGCTTCTTTATAACAAGATCCCCAGACGGCTTATAATATAATTTGGTGATAAAGTTGAAGCAATAATAATCTTTACTTTCCTCCGTAAAATTTAAAAAGGGTGAGATTCATTTATTGTATTGGCCTTTGTCCATTTTTTTGGATCAAGAATGATACAAATTCTTCATTTCCTCCAAAAGGAGGCGTTGTTATAGTTGAAAATATTTAAGTAACGCAGAAATTTACCGAAAGGAGTTAATATGACTCCGCTCCGTGTCAATATATATTAGATAAAAATTTATGTCACAACCCAAATGATGTTATCAAAGTTTTATAAGCCGGTAATAAGACAAAATAAATCCTATCACAAGTATGTAACTCAAGATTGATATGTACAAAAATACCCGAATATGTCATTGTCATATCTGTATATATTAGCCAATGCGAGATAACCCAAATTATTATGTCGGAAAGCTCAGTTAACGTAGTCATATTTTGCAATAGGTTTAAACACTTGATTAAAAAAATTGTGTTGAATCTTTTTTGTCTGTTTCTGTTTTAAAGCTAAACCACAGGTTTCAGTTGCACTCATGTACCTACGACTGAGCACGGGTGCCAGACGCATACCAATGTCGTTTTTTCTTAATTTCCTCGTAAACATTGTAAAATTTATTTGCCTTATAATTTTTTAAAAACTCCAAATATTCATAATTACACTACAAACGGTGTACTCGATAACATGTGCTTTTGTGTTCTCTGTGCTCTGTGACTTTGCCAACAGCACGACAAAAGGTAAGGTAAGAATATTATATTAATTAGTCATGTTATTTCCTATTTAATGGCTGCATCCTTTAAATATGGTGAAGACAAAACTATAAACTTGTTAAAAAGGCTCGAAATCCGTTTTTAGCTCACTTGACCCAAAGAGCCATGTGACTTTTTGTAATCACTTTGCGTCCGTCGTCGTCGTCGTCTGTTAACTTTTCACATTTTCATCTTCTCTGAGACCACTGAACGGATTTCAACCGAACTTGGCAGATATGTTATGCATGTAGTCCTTTGCCAGATGTGTGAAATTGTTGCCGAACAAAATTCAACATGGCTGTCAGGGCCAATTATGTGTTCTGATTGGTCTAAGTTTCACACATCTTCTTGTCAGAAACTACAAAGTGGATTGAATCGTTATTTTGCAGAAATTATTGTTAGATAGTCCTGTAGTTAACTTGTGAATCATTTGCCGAACGGAAATTCAAAATGGCCGCCATGACGAAACATAGTTTAACATTGGACCTTATGGTAATTTCACATTTTCATCTTCTTTTCAGGAACTGCTTTACAGATTTCAACCAAACTTGCTAGAAATGTTAGAAATGGTAGCCCTTTACCAGATTTGTTAAACTGATGCCGATCGGAAATTACACATGGGCGCCAGTGCCAATTATTTGTTCTGATTGGTCCAAATTTCAATCATCTTCGTGTCTAAACTACTAAGTGGATATAATTGTTACTGTGCAGAAATGATTGTTAGATGGTCTTGTTCTTAACTTGTGAATCGTTTTCCGAAAAATTGGAAATTCAAAATGGCCGCCATGAGGAAACTTAGTTTAACATTGGATCCTATGGGAATTTCTTATTTTCATCTTTTCAGGAACCAGAATTGGACTACTATTACGTTGAATTATCAAGTAATGTGTTAAATCTTCGTTCACATTAACTTTGATTCGGCAACTCTAAGCCAAATGAGTGATCACAGGCTCCTGGAAGCCTCTGGTTATTGTAAACGCCCTAATATACAATTTTGCTATTATACATACTGGTCAGTGAGCGAAATCTAAAGTTATTTTATTTAGTTAGTTTATTTATCATATACAAAAAAAGGTATTTGTAGTGTACGGTGACTTCAGGTTAACCATTCATGAAGTGTACTGTGACTTCGTTTCTTTATATACTGTGTCTTCTTGTTTATTTTTGCTTTTATGCATTTGCCGCATTTATGAAGTGACTTTATAACGAAAAATTTGTTATCGCTATCATAAAGAGTTTCGACAAAGTCATACTTTACCATCATGTCGTAATTTACATGTTATTTTTTCCTTAACTTTCTTACAGTTGCATATTATGATTTCAATTTATTTCTGATCTCCGGTACCAGACCCCTTGCAAGATTATGGCTGTTAAAAAACTTAGGAAGTCCAAGATCCAAACATAGCAAAAGAAGCACTAACATCGAAACAAATCGAAATGGGGAGCCAAATCCGTTGGCAGGGAAAACTTCTAAGTGCAATACTTTTCGAGGCCATTCAGTATTTTCAGTGGTTTAAAATCTTAACAAATGCAGTAAATTTCTGTAAAACATTGCTTGATAAATTTCATGTCACACAAGTCTAACAACTGGGCTGGTGAATAACCGAGGCGTCCATGTTTGTTCAGGATAATATGACACTGAAAGATATAGGGTAAATGTCAGAGAGACTGCACTACAACCACGGGAAAAACAGAAGGTATTTAGAAAATCAGAGGTCCACAGAAGTCCTTCAACAAGAGTGGAATACCCCTCCCTGTGAAAAGCTCAAAATCCCCCCCCCCAAAAAAAAATCGTTTAATACATATTATAAGAATGAGTACATTTTATAAAATACCTCCTGTAAAGCATCAGTACCAGGCTGTTTCATAAGAGAATTTTCCATATCATTATCAGCTAATCAAAAAAAAGCAACGCATTTTTGTTTTCGGAGCGCGACAAGATAAGATATCTTTATAAGGGAGCTTTCATGGATGTTTCCTTTCAAGTTTGGTTTCATGTGGATTCAGAGAAGATTAAAGAGTGAAAAAAGTTAACAAACAGATGGACGATGGACGCCGTGGGATGATAAAAGCTCACATAACCTTTGACCACTGGGCTTAAAAGACGCTTGGAGACACACTCTAGTAAGAGTACACACATTAGTTTATAATTACACGAAAACAAACCGTTTAATGTATCACTTATCAACAATATATAAGCCAAAGGTTATACAGCATTCAAATAACGAATGAACTTAAGAAATTAATAATAAAACTTGCACTGAAAACGTATTTTCACAACAAATTGTTAAATGAGAACGACAAAGTAATTAAGTGTAATAATCGGTATAGCATTAAACTGGTCAAGTTAAAAAATAAATACATGTGTATGTATGTATGTATATTAGATGTCCTATATCTTCATTTGATTTAATTAATCAAGTTGAACAAATGAAATAGTGGTTCAATCTTACCAGAATGAAATTCCTCTATTTGTTTACAGCGAAGTACCATCAATTCTCTTTGAGTTGTCTCTCTTTATACAGCGCCAACAGTTTTACAAATTTATTTTGGTTCAAGACTATTTCATGTATTTAGTATTCTCAAACTTATTTATATAAGTTTTTTTCTCGAGTATATTAGACGCATTTTTGTGAATTATGACATTTCATTTTGGTTCTCCTATTGTTATCAATGTAATAAAAATTAAGTACATACATACAACAGACACCGTTTACAGCTTTAAATGTTTAATGACAATGGACACATGGTGTAAATATGTACACAGATAGATCAGATGCCAATATCCATATAATGAGGAAGCATATTGAATAAAAACATAATTTGAATGACTAGGATGTCTTGTCTAAAGAATAATGACGGTAACGGTAACGTATGTCTCGATACTTACGTTATTTTTATTTCCAATTTTAATAGGTTTTGGCAAGTTTGGGGAACTATTATGATAAATTTTTAAATAACAAACCATTCAAGCCTTCAGTGAACGTTTCATTTTTAGTCATTTTTTATTTGGTAATTGGGCCTTATTAGTGACTTTGAGTGTTTAAATTTTCCTATGTACACTATCCGCATATTTTTATTACAACTACTCAATCGATGCCTCTGTTGGTGGATTGTCAGTCCCGACGATATTTGTATTCTTAAATGAAATGGGCTTTTCTTCTTTTATTGAGTATTTTTATTTACCCCTCCGCCTTCCCCCAATTTTGGCCGCCCTTAAGGCTTTTGTTTTTGGAGGGTCCCTACTTGTAGTTAATGACAGAAACTGTTATGCATTATTATTTCACTGACAACTGCTTTCTCATCACCGCGTTACTAGGTAACACTAAAAACTTAATCGAAAAGTCATTATTTAACACAAATGTTGTTTCAACTTGTAATTGTTTTAGATAATATCTGGAAATGTATTCTCATGTTATTGTGATATTTACATAATAATAATGAAAAAATGTTAATGAGATTTTAATGTAAATATTACACTTTCAGGATCGATTGAAACTGGATACGGGCACTTATGGGTATTTATAAACCAGGATCTTAGCTTAAAATTAATAACGCAAATTGGTTATTTTCATGCTAATAACTGAATTCACTGACTCAAAATGCCCTTTTAATATCTGACATTTGCCATTTGTTAATTTTTTAGGACGAAAAAATCTCCATTGAAAAAATTCGAACAGATGAATACCAAATAAACCATTTACGAACCTTTTATACGCTTTTGTTAAACAAATACCTCATTTATTTTTATTTTTCTACCTTAAAGAAGAAAATAGTAGTTTTTAGTTGACGATGAAATATGCAGTTCTTAAGAACTAAACTTGAAGTTATGGCATAGCTGAGCCAAATGATCATACACTTATTTAGTATCAAGGAAATCCTACTTCTGAATTCTTAAATAGACATGTATGAAGAATTTGATGCTTCTTGAAAAAAGTAAATATATTATACTGTAGCTTAAATTGTCAATGCTTGCACAAGGAAAAATATAAATAAAATTCTAGGAGACAACCGATAAATATGCAATTATATTTTCATATCAACAAATGAAAAATAATTTTAAATTTTACACATTTTCCTACCGGTTATCATCAGGGAAATATTATACTGTATATATACTTATTTCTTGCAGGAATCACTAACATACAACACGAAATAACTTTAAGTCCAGCTTTTAATACTGGGTAAAAGTATTACTTTTCGGTATTGCGATTTTCGCTAAATTTTGCTGCTATATATGTTCGTGGTCTATATTTTGAGTATACTTCTTATTTTTATGAAATGCCTGGTTTTCTGTAGCATTTCGCTCGTACATATATTTCGCGAAAAATTATGACAGCGAAGATAGTGAAAATCTTTAGATCGCGAATATTACTAATTGTTTAGTTACATAAAAAATCCTGAATATGCAAATAGTTTAAGATGCATTGATTCCTAATAATTAAACAAATATTATTCTCCAGATAAAACTAATAGAAGACAGCAATTTAAGGTTCCCTTCATGTATATCACGGGAATCCAAGAAATGCATGTTTCAGGTCTTGAGAACTACATCAACTGCTTTTTTTTCGATAGTTTTTCAAAAATATAGCAAACTAACTTTTAAATATATAGAGATGTAAAAATTGTCATTTTATAGTTGTTTTACAGTGCAATATAAATCCATTTGCCTGTCCATTAGGAATTCTTACAATTAAAAGTGTTGAATAAAAGGGTTATTTCTTAGATTTAACCAGTCTTTAAATGTAAACACCCTTTCAAAACAAAAACATACGTTTCAATGTAAGGGAACCACCACTTAACTCTGAGGGGGTACGGTTTTAAAAAAATAAATAACTTTGTAACATGATGCCCAACTTTACGAAATAAAAAATTCTGACAGGCTGGTGACAAAAAATTTTAAAGTCAGTTTCAACCCATATAGCGTAATGTTAAATTTTGAAAATAAAAAAATGCGACTAATCGCCGCAAAAAACTATAAAAATTTCAGTCAGTGAAAAAACAACACATCCCCATTAAAGTTAAAGATTCGTTCCCAATGTGGAATATGTGTTTTTATGGATGTGCAAATAAACTTGATAAATGTGATTTTGGTTACTTTTTTCAATACAGAATACCTTTCATAGACAAAGTTGAGGCTTGCTCTACAGATACATGTACATGTACATTGTACTTGTTCCATACACAAAGCACATACCCTATAATTCAAATGCATATTGTACATTCAAAATATACACAAATCTACTGTAATAAATAATTCTAAGATTTTCCGATTAAAATTTGATTTTTAACCTTTATTATTATTATATTTATTTCATTCCTAAAAGGACCTCTCCAACCTGACACCTCTTAAAAGATACTGAATAGTCTTTATTACTTTTATAAACAAGTCCTAAAATTTTCAAATTACAATTTGAATTTCTACCCTATATTATTATTATTTTTTGTCATCCCTCTAGGGACCTCTCAAATTTGATATCACCTGAAAAATACGGAATTGTTATTTATTCTCATAGCTTGACTTCTGACACCTCCTGAAAAATACAAAATTGTCATTTATTCTCATAGCTTGACTTCTACTTGGATCATAGAACATTTTAGTGTCTTCAACGAGACGTATAAAATATGCGTTTTCAACTCCATACAAATTAGGAAATTAAAAATAGAGAGTGTCTGATAACCGTTTTTCGTTGCCAATCATCCTGCCAATAATATTAGTAATTTGTTCTAGCAAAATACTTGATTCAGTAATGATTTTTCAAGCTTCTCCATGATTTATAGAGCTTGTTAATTTACACAAACATGCTAAAAATGCGCTCACTTATGCCGGAGAGGTAGTTACTGCAAGTAGCGTTAACATCAGATCAAACAGAAACGTAATTAATTTAGAATTACAATGTACTTAGGAATGAGATATATTAATTGGAAAGTTAACTGCAGATTGATAGGTCTGGATACATTTTGTCTTATAGTTATTTTAGAGTTGTGGCTTTAGTATTTTTTTTCATCTCAAGTGTTTAAGCTGCTTAAAAAGTTGGTAGCAAAAACTTTGTTAACTCTGCAAATCACAAAACATAATACATATATACGTGGTGGATCCTCTAAATTTTAACTGAAATCTGTTCTTGTAAATTTTTAGTTGATTGCAAAAGCCGCTGAAGGAAGATTAATGTATATTTCCAACAAGAAGATAACTTTTCTGTTAAAATTTAGCTCGAATACTGCAGCGCCATATATACCACATGCCTTATTGCTTATTGCTGGGATGATAATGCGATAACGACCTTTCTTGACAATATGCTTTTTAAAGCTATCTGTCATAATGTTTTTTTTCATTAAGGCGACCATTTAATTCACAAATGAACAGTCTAGGTTATTTTTCATTAAGGCGACCATTTAATTCACAAATCAACATTCTAGGTTATTTTTCAATAAAACTTAAAAAAATATTTTTATTAAAGTTAAACGATAAAATTTGAAAAAAAATTGTAGAAGATACAGTCTTTCAATTGAAGCGGAGGGACTATCTTCATATTTCTATAACCGGGGTTTTTTCCCTACGTCCGGATATAGTAATTCAAAGACGGAATTTTCCAATACTTGAGACTTTATTTAGCAGGTCCGGATAGTACCAAACCAAAACCTAAACTGACTACAAAAATACAATCACAAAACATACAACAAAGATAACAATAACAGGATTAGTGTCCATGAGATTAAAGTGCCACAAATTGGTTTTCCAATGAAATCAACAAAAAATTCAAATAAAAGAAGCAACTAACACTTTTGATATGAATACGGAAATTAGTTTAGATTACATTCAACGTAAGTTTTAGCATTTTTATAATTCGTGTAACGTCTAAATTTACACGGTAGTATTTCCATCAATTTCCTTACTTTAAGTTTTGGGTTCGTGTTTCCCCCATTAAATGGTTCATTTTGCTCGGTCTTTGTTTCACTATTAGCATGTTTTGGCTGTGTAATTTAATTTTTTTGTTAAAAAGTAAGTTTGTAAGACTTATTTTCTGTATATTTCCCCGTCGTTTCCAGTAAACAATCTTTGCATACGTGATTGGGGCCTATTTATGTCAGTTGACCCTAATCATTCAACCAGGTTAGATTACTTTCTGTACCGGCGAACCATGAAATACAAGTGCAAAGTGAAGCGATTAGAAAACACTTGGATAAACCATAGACACCGACATTTCGCTTCATTTATGACATAGAACAAATAAAAAAATATATGGTTTGATTTTTTGTGGGTCTTTAACTGTTTTTTAGCATTATTTTCACATTAAGTCACTAAGATGAAGGAGGATTTGGTTAATTTTTCTAGTTTACATTGTAACCCCATTTATTAATTGTTGCCATGACTTTCGCACGCTAAGAGACATGGTCATTGAATAAGTTTGCAAGTGATGTTTTTCTTTATTTGTCAAATATAGTGATACATATAAGGGAACGACCATTTAAATTTAAGTTTGTATTTTTTTCTCAAGACAGAAAAATTACTTCGCGCACAGCGCGAATAGTTTTTCGCAGCGTTAAGTCGCAATTATTTTTCTCAAATTTAACATTAATTGCTATATGGGGAAACTGGCATCAGAATATGAAAAACCAATGGTTGTTCCCTAAACATTTCGGTATTCGCTTGTCATTTTACATATACACTTGTCATTTTTGTAACGTGGAATAAAAGAGGATAATTGTATTGTGCATGTTTTCATATATTATCCACTCTGCTACATTACAGTCAGGGTTTACCGTTGAAACTGCGATGTGGTGCAGTTTCATCGACATCCTTTTTCATTTGTAATGATGTATCTTGCACTCAGACCATAACAAGATTCTGTTGAACTACAGATTGAACTTTGTTTATAATATAAACATGATATACAGATACATCTAAGGCATCTAAGGCTTACTGTCAACACGTGGGTAACCAATCTATCACTAAACGTATCAAACATGCACATAGTTCTATAATTACCCCCACGATATAATTATATCTAAGATGAAAGGAACATTGTGTTATTACAACTCTGATGGAAAGTATTTTTCTTGTCTTAGTTCTTAGGTCATATAGCTGAAAAAAATACGAATTCTGCTCTTTTGCTAGCTCTATTTTCTTTAAAACAAAATATTTTTCATATTTTCTTATATATATATGTATGTATCAAACCAACTTAAAGAGATAAGTTATACATAAGGAAAACATAGAAATGTAAAAAATAAGTCAACGGATGAAAAGGCAAGCATAAACATCACACCAGGGGCGTCAACAGCATAGTCCCAATGTACATGAACATTATCAGCAGGCACCCAATTTAAACTTGATTTCATTCGACTTCAATTAGTAATGAAATGTACAAAAGACAATTAATTGTGCTTAAATCTTCCTTTATGTCAATTTAAAGTAGAAAATATGTGAAAAAGAGGAATTCGTAGATACCAAAGGGACAGACAGAAATCGTAAAGCCAGAAGACTGACAAAAAAGCCGTTTTCCACATTTTTGACTTATATATACAACAACGTAAACCCTTCTGGTAGTTAAATTTCGTAGCATTTCAATAAAATCTATTGAATTCAGCTCAATTGAGAGATGCAAACGCCATATAGTTACAGCTTATAGGATTCAATGGAGTAAAACTTTATTTACTGGGCGCAGCCATTTTATAACCAGAGGATAGTGCATGAAAAAAATGTCACACTTACTTATGATTGGTTCAGTGAACATTCAAGTGAAAAAGAAAATCCGAAACAGCTAGTAAATATTTTATTTAAATTATTGTTCATCGGTACCCCCCTATGGAATTTACATAGGGACCGATTTAGTACTTTGAATTCGCAAATGTCAACGTGACAGCGCCATTTTTCTCAACAAGCAGATATTTAAAGTCAAGATCTAAAGGTCTTCACAAGGTCCTCAACAATGGTGGAATTCTATGGGCGTAGGAGCCGGGGGGCAAGGGGCGGGCAATGCAGTCCCCCACTTCTTAAAGTCGGGGAACAACACCTTTTTATTATTATTTTTTTTTAAATTTGATTGCTTGTTACATAACTGTTAAATGACAGACGAAATATTTATAAAATATCGAAAGGAAAATTTAATATTAAATGTGTACAGTTTTCAAAATATCCAGAATATATTATATATATACACACACACATGAAAACGTAGATTTTTGATGTCAGTGAAAACTTGTCTGTCTTAAGCACACAACGTCTGTTCTACTTTTCAAAACATATTTATCAAGCATATACACATGAAAACGTAGATTTTTGGTGGTTTTCAGTCAGACCTGGCTGTCTTTAGCAAACAACATATGAAGATCTTAACCTAAAGATCAGCGTTCAGCAAATAGTGTCCATTGATACATAAAGTCAGAAATAAGACGGAATAGAAATGAAACATTGATTACCATAAAATATTGTCCTCTTGGTTTTCAGGCGGACACTATTACACAGGAGACTTTTTTGGCTTGCATATGGATATCACTTATCTTACAAAAACCTACAGCCTTATAAAATCGCTGTCCTTTTCAGATTAACTGGTGAATGTCTGAAGCGTAATGCACCAAAAAAAATTAGCGGTTTAAATGTGTTAAAATTTGGAATGGACCAAATTCATAATTTTAATAAAACAAATGTAGTATTTTGGAACAATTTATGACAGTTTATGCATTTAGATAAAACGATATCAATTTTATATACAATTATACGCTGTAAGAATACCCTTAACCAAACTATATGCTGAACGAATACCCTCGACTGAACAATTCTATCTAAAGGCGATACAAGTTCACAGTTAAAAACGACGAGATGGGACGTAAAAAACCAACTCTCGGACAACACGTGCTTCCCTCCTTTCAAAGAAAAAAGACTTTATTCTGTGTGGCACTAATGCAATGGTTTGTCACTCAAATGCCGGATCAACAGTTAGGTTAATTGGAAGTCTGCTGCGGTAAAATTTTGTCATGGGCAAAGGGAAGTAAGTCAAATTCGTTTTCTTTTTATTGTAGTAGACAATTTAAGCGAGATTGGACTTAAAAAACATGAAAATTCTAGATGAAAAGGGAACCATTTAACAAAAGATTGGTAATGAAATATCCCTAGGTAAGGGGGTTGTGATCCAACAAATCTAGTGTAACCCTGTTGGGTGCATGCACTTGTCCGAAGTCAGGACTCATGACCATTTGATTTCACCATTATTATTTTGATTATTACGCCTGTCTATTGAAATTAACAATTTTTTTTTTGCTTAGAGTTCGTCGCAATTACGGAGTGGGATTCAACCGATTTAAATTTTTGATATAAGATCTAATTGGTGACTGTTTGACATTCACGCCATACCATTACATTTTATACTAGGAGGAATTTCCACTTTCCCTCGTATTGGCACAATTTGCTTTGTTTGTTTGATTGGGGTTTAACACAACTTTCAACAATATTTCAGTCATATCGTGGCGGTCAGTTTTTGTGGTGGAGGAAGCCAGAGTATCAGGAGAGAACCACCGACCTTGGGAAGGTCACTGACAAACCTTATAACGTGTGATGCGAGTTAAACTCAACCCGTTAGTCAGGCGGTACTCACGCCGTATAGATGATAGTTGCAGTGATCTGTACATGTAAGATTCAATCAACTACCCAGACCACTCGGCCACCCAGGCCCCGGCACAAAATGCACAAGGCTGTACAGGTACATGTACTTGAAATATGACAAAAACTGGCTTTTTCATTTAGAAATTGAAAAGGGCAACCACTCAAGTATAATTCCATGAGATGCATGTAAAACGACAGATGAAAATCGCACATGTGTTCAATGCGCGGTTTCCGAAAATAGGGTAAAATAATGTTTTTTCCCTTTAGATTTTACCCGGGTACGCATATACCCCACCCCCTAACGTCAGATCCCTGTTGGAAATCATTTCGCATAAACTGTTGAGCCAGTAGCAAAACAACTTTAGCGGAATAGTCCTTAGACAGTCATCTACCAAAATGTGTCCGTTATCTCGTTCTGCCAACCAAGATAGTAGCTGTTACTGAAATAAGAAAAAGGGATGGTGCGATCTATTATAAAAGTATTAGGTCACCTGCAACCAAACTTTGGCGGAATGGTCTTAAGATGGTCCGCTACCAAAATTTAGCCAACATCCTTGCCTGTCAACCAAGATGGCCGCCAAAGCCAATATGAACATGTATATGAAATTAACTTAAATCATCCTGCTTGAAATTTGTGAGCCAGTTGCAACCAAATATTGCTGGATAGTTCTTTCGGTGGCTCTTTACCAAAATTTTGTCCAAATCCGGCATACCTTCCTTACAACCATTGATGCTAATACTGAGGTACCAATGAGAAATACGGTGAGCGATAGGCTCTGGTTTACATTTTATAGTACAAAACCGTCTGTGCTAGTTTTTCACCCCAGCTACATTACCGATATTTGAAGGGGGGTCATCGGATATCATTCAAAAAGGATTGATTATTTTCCTTTATACATGAGGCACATTCCGCTGACAGAGGAAAATATTTAAACAAAATTGAACGGACGACGCTAAGGAAATGTTAAATATAAACACATGAACTAGCTTTATAAAAACGATAATTTAATAATAAAAATAAATGGTGTATATAAATGCTTGTCAATGTAAAACAATTAAAAACAACATAAAAATATTCAGAAATGTCCCTGAAATATCAAGTACATATTTGTGACATTTGTTGTTCAAGGAAACACACCTCTCCTTTCTACTGGCATAATTTTTTCCAGGAAAATCTGAGTATTTCTTGCGTGTAGAACTTCTTCATTTTTTGCTCACCAAAGCTCGCTCTTTGTATCTCTGCATGGGCGACTGGGTTCGCTGTCTTTTTGCAGACGCATTAAAAGGCTTACATCTATTCGGAATTCGTATAGATCTGCCTGTCAATGAACACTTTACAACGCTAAGACACACATGTATGAATTCGGAATTCTAATGAGCTAAATAGTACACCATCATAAATAATGACAAGACAATGAATAGAGGTAGAATGTGTTCGCACAAAATCCTATTATGTTTGATATCCAGCTTAGATGATGGTAATATCTAAATGTCTTGTCAGCTATGAAGTATTCCGGATTCCTTCTCATTTCTGACAGGTCAACAAATCCGATTTTATACGCCGTTCCGGAGTCCTTTTCTAGACTGAACCTTTTTGTTGTGTATTCAACGATCTTGTCTCCGAGGTAGTATGTGTTTATTAGAGATGAGATGACTGCTGCCACAAGTGATATTATCTGTAAAAATATAGATCTGATTAACACCCCTATTCAATACACCCTAGACCCCCTTCGTTCCCCATGTATAAATAGACCTTTTACAATACCCTCCATCGAAAGCTGAGATTTATGTAATCTCGGGTAATATGTATTTACTACTTTAAGTTATATATATGTTAATTCAAAATATTCAAGATTGTTTTATGCCAAAGAAATAGATAAATAATGTTTAAAGTATAAATGATAAAGTCGAGCAGACCACGTTCACGATTGAATAAGTTTACACAAGAACAAATATCGGAATATCACAACAATGACAATAAAATTGGTATGATGAAAATTACTTAAACAATTTCTATGAATACGTTATTATCTTCGGGAAAAAAGTCTGCATTTTTCAACTGTTTTATATGATAAGGTAGGAAATTCAAATTGAAATACCCCCGAGGGCGGCCGGGGTATAGAAATAGGCCGTTCGGTTTCTCCGCCTGCAGGTAGAACCCCTGCTAAAGGGG
>JAULBM010221964.1:0-17140 GCA_032357055.1 Geukensia granosissima
AAAAAAAATATCCGACCGACCGACCCTATTTTGAAATACTATGTTACCGGAAACACACAATTTTTTATTTTAGGCCTGAGCATACTTTGAACAGGCTCTAATTTTTTACAAAGACAAGCATCGAGAGCAAAAAAAACATTTAACCAAGGATTATTGAAATGCAAATTAGTCAGCTTTGTAGTTTCAACTTCAAGTTAAAGCCAAAATAGCTCGATGCTGAATTTCTCATTTGCATAAAAAACTTCACTTTATTTGGATTGTAAAACAAACAAGCTTCTTTGTTTTAAATTTGCCTAGCACTCTCAGGCAAGATTAAAATGTGTATGAAGGATGAATGGATGATGACCAAACTTTTTTTTGCTGAAATGTCCTTCAGTAGAGCTAAAACATGTTCTAACACTGTATTAGTCCAGATTGCACATTCAATCTATCTAACAATAGGAAGTCAAAAAGTGGCTCCGCTGGCAGTTAAAAAGTCTTTAAATATTCAGATTAAAATTTTAATATGATTTTCTTGTATTGAAGAATTTACCTGTTTTCTCACAATAATAATAAACTTCTAGATATTTATGAGTTGTTGCACATGGATCTCTAAAGACACGATTGGAAGCCATGATGTTACATTCTGCTCGTCCATCACATCTGTAAGGAGGAGGTATACATGCAGTAATGGAGAGAAAGCTATACTAAATGGTTTCATAGAAGCCGCATCATAAGTCTATTCTCTTCTAAAGGACATTATTGGAAAACTCAACTTGAATGTTTTTGTCTAAATGATTCATATCAATTTAAAATTGCATCAAATAAAACAGTACGAAATGAGGCCATTGGCTGATTTTTCATATAGTGAAAATCAGAATATAGAACATCGTGTTGTATTTACAGCCAAACTATTCTTTACTCAATTATCTGCCCTTTGAACCTTTTTTGATAATTTGATAAATTTTGGTTAAGGAAAAAAACTGTCAGTTAAACTTTTTTCCAATAAATATTTTTCATTTTCAAATTTATTGAACCATTTTAGTAACATCCACTTATGACATTTTAAGACACCAGTAGATAATGTAAATCTTTACAATGCAGCTTCTGTTTAGTTAGAATTCACATAAACACAAAATGCCAAGTCATCTCAATAATAACTTGTTGATGGATATATACAAGGGAAGTATGATGTTATAAACAGACAGTTAAATACAGGTGTTATTTTACTGATCAATTCATATTTGGAAATATTCCAATGTCACAAAAAATTCCAATACTACATGGCCTGTTGTTGGAGGCCTGTATATATTGGAAAATTAAACATTGGTGTTTATAGACAGGTGTCTTTCAAAAGAGATTTACATTTATTATCTGAGGTTAATCTGATACAAATCATGTAATATTGTGACAAATCTTGAGCAGTCTAGCAGAGTAGGCTTGAGGTCACTCAATTATACCACAGTATTTAAATTTGATTTTTTTTCAAAAATTTCACCTACTGGTGTATGTCAGATATAAAAATCTTACTGTCATAAATATGCAAATTTTATTATGAAATTCCGAATTCTTTCTTTGTTTGGTGTGTGATAAATCGTTATTTACTAATAACTATGAATATTGTGCAAAGTCCTATTTCACTACATAGAAATTTAATTTTTATGTATATTTTTATGGAAAAATAATTAAAAGAAATTCCCAGTCCTAGAGAACATTTCTGTAATTTCAGGTTTAAATTATACAACAAAAAAGGCTAGTAATCATTTGTAAAAACAGATAACTTGGCAAAATTACTTTAGTTTTGGTGACTTATAAGTTAACTGTTTGTATCAAGTGAATGTATTTCTTATCAGAATTTATAATGTATTTGATTCTTTTATCCTACTTTTATGGTGGCATAAGGCAAGAATCAAAGAAAATTTTAACTCTCTAAAATTCCTGTGAATGCTTAAAATAATTATACTTATGGGCTAATGTTTATTTTCAAACAAATTCACACCTAAAATATGTCAAAAAACTGTCCAATAAAGTGTGAGTCAAATGTTAGTTTTTGCCAATTCAAATGACCATGTTCTAATTTTAGTAACAAGAATATAATGAATTTTTATGATATGTTGATTCCATTAAGAATTCATCAGAATTTGTAGCCTGAACAATGGTTCAGCTTTCTGCAATCAAACCCACGGAAATGAAGAAGACCTATTGTTCAGATATTGGCAATTCATTTATCGGTCTCTTCACTTAAACAATAGCTTCAGACTGAACCAGCTGAGTCCCAATAAATAGATTCTGGCCACAGCCTTCAGCTGACACTAACCATACAATAATTATTTCTTTTTACAGTAGCCAACCCTTCTAGGAAGTAACAGAAAAAAAATTGATTTGATTAGAATCTGTGCCTACACATATGACAAAACAACTAACGGCAGAAAGTGTCAATTTACTAATGATTAATCATATGTCATTTCTTTCACAGCATTGTCTTTTCTGATTCATACTTAAAAGGTCTATTTCCAAAACTTAATATGTCCTGTATGTAGGTATTATGATAAAATTTGAAATTTTAAACAATTATAAGGGCATGCTGGTCTTCATGATATATAATGCGCCATGCATAAAATACAAGGGTTTTGATGTAAGAAAATAAAAAGAAGCCAGTTAAAAATATTTTTACGTCATCTTTTTCCATGCATGACCATCATGCATGATTCTTACCAACACATTGAAACAGCACTTCTATATATTTGAACGTTGTCTTACACGGGTCACCAAACAATGCTTTGGAGGCAAGTATCGAACAAGTGGGGATACCTTCACACCTACATATACAACCAGTACCACATATATCACAGCTATTTTTAATTAGATATATTTTATATTGCTTGTTACCATTGTTTTACCAAAACATACTAAAATTTTACCAAGAATGATAAAAACATGCAGTTCAGTGTAACTTATATGTCATTTCATTGTAACAGCCACCATTTAAAAAAAATTATAATTAACACAGCTAAAACTGTACTACAGATCATTTTTACAAGTACTTTTTGATAATTTTGTAGTTGTCCAAGAGAGAACAATTTGTTGGCTACTTGTGATAATATACATTAAAAAATAATAAAAATTTACTTCATAGAATATATGTATCTTAGAAATCTTAATGATTTTGTCCTTTAGAAAAATTAAGCATATTCTACCTGCTGTGACTATACTGTAAGACCAAATTTCACCATTTTATTCATAATATTAAAAAAAAGAAAGAAAATAGGTATTTTTTTATTATGTAATCCAAGTATATGACCTAGACCTAATCTTGATGTATTACAACAAGTTTTAAGTCTATTCCAAATCTGTACTTTAGCTTAACACAAATTTATTGAACGTTACAATATTTGCAAGTTAAGGCATAGATTTATTTTCAATTAAAAAAAGGCCTTTCTATTAATTCTTTTAAACTACAATTTTTTAGAAAATGTAAAGTTGGATTTTAGTAGATGACAAATCATCCTTCAGTCCAAAGATCATCTATTTGTCTATTTTTGAACTATTCGAACCAACAAGATCCAGATACATTATACAACTCCCATCATATGATAACTAAGTACTTCACTTAAGTACCTTACAAGTGGATACTGTGAACATTTTAGTTTTTTCATCCAATTAAGTATTTCCTCCTCTGCATGTTTTTTTTTGGCTGGGAAAAAGTCAATGTCCCAAAATAGACAGCATGGATATATGTACTAGAAATTTACCTTTATTATCAAATCGATGTCAAGTTACATTAATGCCACAATGTTAATTCTATCATCAGAAATATCATCTGAATTAAGTTTATGAAGTAATTTATGGTAATAAATATGAAAATGAAGAGATGGAGTAAATGTGTACTATGTATCTATCACATTGTTGATTTCTTCAAGTTAAAATGATTCCTAAATAAATTTAGAATTTCAAAATATTTTTTACATATTTTTGGCGATCAGGTTCACCTATATCTACTGGTGGATTAAACAATCATACCAATATCACAAATGCTGCTGTTGAGCTAAATTAGTTGAAATTTTAGCTTAAATATGTTAAATTTTTTAGAATTGATTTTTGTGAATGAAAACCATTTGCAATCATCAGTTTTAAGATCATTCTGACTGAAAATGGATGTGTGGAAAATTGGATACATGGAGAGATTGAGTTCAGTTTGTAACTTTTAAAATTATCTGTTTTGCAGGAGCACAGTAAAATCTACAAATTAATTTTTGTAATTCCTATATCAATCCATTAAATTAAATTAAATACAAATGTCAAAATCTTGAAGTGGACATTTTTAACGCATAATGAAGAGGTTCATTTGTGTGCAGGTACATGTACCGGTATTCCCTGAAGTCAACGAACTTTATGTCATTCAGAAAATGTTTTGTGAAGGGTTTATTAACAGATTAAAATAAATATTATGGATTATAATCAAATAATTTATAAGCATTTGGGTTCAAATAAACAAAGATCACAGTGGTTTAAATACTTGGAAATCTTGTGGTTTTGTGAAGAACAATAGTACCAGCAAGGACATAATAAACATCATAATCATTCAAAACTATCAAACAAACTTCGGGAAGTGAATTGCATGTCTAACAAGAGGGATGATGTCCTGTTACCTTGAAACAGAGAACTCTCCATTACCCATCCAGAAATCTATAAATGCTTTGTCAATATGCTGTGAGAAAAATTTTAATTCAGATTTTGTGTAGTGAACTGCAGTATTGTATAAATGTATAACACTTTTTTTTGCTGTGTGAAATATTATTCCTTTTTGTTTGTGCAAAATGACATGATCAAATTTTTGGGGGAAGGCAAGATAACTGATCATGTTTTTTTGTGGGAAGGCGATATAACTGATCATGTTTTCTGTGGGAAGGCAAGATAACTGATTATCTTTTATGTGCAGATGCCTTAAAATTGACTCATTGCAAATATATTCTGTTGCCCTACCTTTCTGCGACTATAGTAAATGATTCTCTAGCTGAACATTGCAGGTCCCAGCCTGTAGTCACAGACCATGGGTTACATGTAGATAGAACAAATCGTCCATAGTTGGCACGGATAACTCGTATCACTCCGTTGTCAGATGTGCAATTTAAGTGCATGGTACTGTCTTGACATGCATAAGCTATTCTTGTACTTTTGAAACTGGCACGTCTATTCAGATTACGTCTACTGTAACTTATTCCTACAAAACAAATCACATATTAAGTAGTGAACTGTATCATTCTTCTTGACAAATATGGGAAAAACACGGCCTATTATACCATTAAGTCCAATAAGGGGGGTGATATGGATTACATGTGTTGAATTAATATCAGCCAACATAGTTCATGTATACTTTACATTGTAAATTAAATCAACCCCATTTGAAGTCATATATTACCCCTATCTTCACTTGGACTAAAATCTAAGGGCTGATAATCAGATGACACCAGGCCTAATATGAAATGTGGAAAAATGTATCATTGGGCTATGGCTGTATACACTCATTCATACTTAGTAGCGATATATGCACTGCAGTCAACGAGAATATCGTTTTTCACTGTGTTGTTGGCGTAATAGAGTGCATACAGGTTACTTATAATAGGTGGTATTGAATAAATTGCAAAATTTGGAAAACAATTTATATTTCTCTAGCTTAGGTTTAGATGTACTTATAATTTCTCTAGCAGTTTGTTTACTCATTTACCCTGTTTACAAACTTCATGAGATATTAATTAACCTACAAAATATTTCAATTACATTGTAACAAAATGGAATTTTTATTATTTGATGCACTCATTCCTAATACATTTACAATATATTCTAACAATTATACTCCTATCAATGTACATAAAATGGTTTGTTTTTAGAACATGTCTGCTGGAAAACTTGCATTACATTAAGTTAACACGTCAGATGTTAATGAGGATCAAAAGAATTCTCGTTATTAGGCCTACACCCCTTACTTCAAATGAAACATGAAATGATGTAATTTTCATTCTCCTCAAATATTTAAATCACTTCATTATTATTGATTAAGACTTGTAAGTTTCTAAAATGGCAACTATTTTGTATCAAGTTAATTAATAGATCTGCCGTTACTTCGTTAATGTTAGCAGAACACTTGTAACTGCCTAATATTCAATCATTACTTTACTTTATGTTTCTGAAATTTATAAATTTTCTAATTCTGAACCATATGTTTGGTCTTATTGAAGATTTGGTTCAGGTAGCAATACTTTTGAATATTTGAAAAGCTCTGCAATTGTAGATGATCTTTTTTGACATTCTTCCTGTATTAAATGTTTTTAGAATTCATCATCATAATTATTGTTTGCATATTTAAATTTTCACAAAGCATGTGTATTTAAACTCATGATAAACTTTATCTTGCAGATATATACCGGGTACTATTCTTGAAAAAGAACAAAAGCGGCAATTGGTTGCCACAGTCCAGTAAATAACAAAGCAATTAGTATTAGGAAAAAGTGGCATAAGAAGGTGGAATGCCACCTTTAAAATGGAAGAAAATTTAATCTAACTATGTTGTTACTGCAGTATTTCTTTTGAATATTTGAAATCACTGAAAAATGGCTAGCTTAATTTTATTTACAAGCTGGTTGGCTAACTTTCCAATGTTTTGACTTTAAAGTCTAACAATGGATTATTCTATTGTCAGATTAAGCCAATTTCCCCATTCATCATAAATAATTTAAGACAGTTTTACTACTTTACATATTAATAAGTTTGAAAGATTTCAACACAAAAGGTATAATTTCACAATTTAAATGTCTACAGGTTTTTATGAAGATTTAAAACTATTATGTCCCCTGGGTTTTGGGAACATAGTGTCAAAATCTCAAGTTAAGGTGTTAAACATATGAATACAAACTGATTGAAGGTGAGGTAAAAAGGTAACAGAACACTTTGATGTACACCTGTAGCTCCAGGTGAGAAAAGTCTAATTAATGGACAGACATACTAACTGAATAATAAATAGGACAGGGTATTTCCTACGGGATATTGTTCTGGTATAGTAAATAGTCCAGAGTAAAAATTAAACCACACTCCGGAGAAAGTTCAGTCATAAAACCAACCAAGGTCTTTACTTCTGGAAAAATAAATATACAGTGAGACCTGTCTAAACCAAACACTAAGAAAACTGAAAACCTGTCTTGACCAGAATGATTCTTTAGTCCTTTTATATAACTTTTCATTTGTTTTTTACCTGCCTAAACCGAACACCTGTCTAAATGGAACATTTCTTCAAGTCCGTAAGGGCTTCGGTGTAGACAGGTTTCACTGTATAACGTGCCATAAATACATACAGATGTACTGTCATTTAGACCAATGTTTATCTAGTTTTGGTACCTTTGTTAAATCTGCTTCAGATTTTAAAATTGCATACTTGAAACAGTAGTTTTCTATTCAGACCAGGGCCATGTTTCATAAAACAATCTCTAATATTGCATGTACATTATACCATTCATTTTTTATAGCCTAACAGGCACATTATTTTATCAATCATTTTATAAAACAGCAGCCAGTATGCTTTCAAAGTACCAACAAGGTAAAATGTGATAATATTTGAAGGGGAGATAATTTAGTATAACTATAATTATTGCAGATATAATTTGAGGTTTGTTATAATAGAGCGTCAAGTCCTCTATCACTCAGTTTTTGTATAACAGTGTTTTATCTCCCTGAAGGCTGGTGTTAGTCAGTAATACAATAGGTATTGTTTGATTTTAAAAACCTGAACAGCAAAAGCCCATTGTTATTCAGTTTATATCAAGTCAATATTGATTTTACATTTAGAAGAACAAAACCTTACATTACAGCACACTAAAGGCCATTTGTAGCTTTATTAGAGTTCTATTGCCCAAACCTCACATTATATCCACATTAAACTAACCAGCGTGGATAAGTTACTGGTGTTTGGGCTAAAGTCAATCTAGAAATCATGCCTGTACCTATTCATAAGGCTGCAGTAAATATATTCTATGTTTAACGTCAGCCGCATGCGCAGGTTTTGTAAAATTGTCAAAAAATAAAAACAAACACTTTTTCCCTGTCTTGCCGAAAATTAGTGGCATTAAAGATTTACATGAAAAATAATTCAAATTAACATATAAATCTGTCAATTGATATTTTAGAACATGTGCTAAGGGCATAACTGATTCAGATATGTACGGAAATTGATTTACTTTCACCATAAAAAATGTGTTCAAAATTTTTGTTTGTTTTAATTTTCCTCCCTCCCTCATAGGTTTTGTCTCTGAGGGTTTAACATTAAAAGTACATGTAGAATTAATTTACTGCAGCCTTATTCAAAAAAAATATTTGTAAAACTTTTAAAGGATGAATCATTTTTTCAAATTATAATAATATGACTAGTCATTACAGCCATTTAAAATTTTCTAACAATAAATGTAAGGTGTAAAAATTTATACAGTTAAAATCATTTATTTTTAACATTCTTTATAATTTTTCAAACACATCAGATTTATTAAAATAGCAGTTAAAATCTATGAAAAAAAATGTTTTCAAATCTACCTGTGCATTAAAATGGACTCTAAAATGACAACTGGCTCCAAACATATCATCCAAAAATATTGTAAAAATATCAATTATGATTTATTAATCATGAAATAAACTTTGTGACCCCGGAAACGCATTATTAAATGTACAAGTTTTCAATGAAGACAACCAAATACAATAAATTGAACTTTAAGTATGCAAAACACCATGAAGAAAGATTTAATTGTCTGAAATCTTTTTTCCTGGTCAGTTTATATACCTGTAAATTACAATTAAACCCTGACAGGTGTCTAGAGGACAATATGGCCACCGGAGGTGTAGAGATTGCATACAAGTTTTATTGTGTTCCGCTATTCAACTGAAGTACTAAAGTAAATGAGGAGTTTTATGTCGCTGGACATATTCAACATTGTTCGTTCATTTGGAAATGCTGACTTTGTACTTCCCATGTCCATTAAAGGTCTGAGGGGTATAATTCATGATGAGTTATGTTGTTTCATACATCAAGTCCCTAAGAAGGGAAAACGTTACAGATAGAGAATAAACAAAATCATGTTTACTGGTCGTAATCAATAATTATAGTATAGACCAAATATCAGGCTAGGATTCGTAGGGGTGGAAATGGTATATACCCCCCTTAAAATGAAAAAATAAAGATACTAATCACACAATATTAGTTATTGTTAGTTTTGAAATTTTATTCTTCATACACTGTCTCTTTATCCAAAAACTGGATACCAGTACACCTCCAGATTATTAATAAATTTTGTAATGCGATTTCAAAAAGCATGTCAGAATGAAATAAAAGTAATTATATAAAAATAATTAGAAAATTATAATTTACAAACTGAATTAAGGAGCCAATGTGTCATTCATGTGTCTCTTAAGTACTGCCTTAATAAGAAACAGACATAAACGGCTATTACAATGTAATGATTTTTGTCTTAATCACCCATATTGTCCTGAATGGTCAAGACACAACAAGCTGAATAATTAATGAAAAATTAGCACCTGTTTGTTAGACCATTGTATAGAAAGGTAAATATGCATAATAAACGACCAGAAATTCCAATTTAATGATTCACCTAATCAACTATACAATTTGTTAATAGCTAATGGTTTTCTCAATATCAAAAAAATAAATTAAGAAATTTCATAAAGAATGAATAATATCATTATGGTCAAAATTGATGCAGACAGGTTTTCGCTATCAATACTAAACAACACCAAAGTTATCTCTAGTAATTTTCAATAATATAAATGCATTAGGTAACCTGTTTTTAAAATTTTAATGGTTTTATCAATAAAAAAATATTTTTACAAAAATTGATCAAATAAATTTGAAGAGATGCCAAAGAATGTCAACAATTCCTATATATTTATGAGTTTATACAACAAAATCACCATGAAAACATTATAACAATTTATTTTATGGCAGTGATAAACTCATTTTTAACTGCAGTGTCAAATATAATGTTTTACATTGTGGAGAATTTGTCAATTTATTTTTTATATTAGTCGAAACAGTCAAACTTCTGTTTTTCGAACATTCGAGGGCCAACGTAAAATTTATATTGAGTAAAGGAACTGTTCAAGGCTTGAACACATTCAAAGAAATACATTTGGTCGTTCAAATTCAAAATACCATATTATTTGGTCCCAAAAATCCCAAAAAATAAAAGATGATCCCAGTAACCCCACAAACTGAAGTTGGCCACTCATTCAGGACGGGGGAAGATAACTTCATCACATTCTGTTCTTGTGTTTGGGTTGTACATTATTTTTTTCATGTTTGTGTGTTTTCTGTTTATTTTTGTTATTCATTTGAGCAATTTGTTAATAACTTTTATTTAGATTTAGGACCGTAATTCTATTAACTATGGTAGTCCCTGTTTTATAAAGACAACTCTATTGAGTGACCATAGTCTCTGCAACAGATTATGATATCTAGTTTATTTTCTACCAACAACAAGTGGGAGGGAGAATGGTCTAATTATGCCCTGATTGAGCTCCCAGCATTAAAAAGTATAAATGCAACAGAATTTGAATACTTAATTCAATAGATGCTCCTACTTTAGAATATATTCACTGAATTTTTTCAACTTTCATATATTCATATACACACTATTATGTATCAATGGTATTGACATTTATAATAAAGTTCTTAGGATGTCTTTTTTCTAGGACAAAATTTTGCTAAAACTTACCATTAACTGAGGTCTGTATCATCAATAAAAACACAAATATAAAATTCCAATTAAATAAAACATCCATATTGGTATAAAATCCTTTCACTTTCAAGTAATTTGTCCACAAATAGTCATGAGTGAATATTCCAAGCTTCTATGCGTCAGCTAGTACCTCTGAAAAATAAAAAACAACATGTAACTATAGGATGACATAATATGTGTTGATGGATTAGAAAGAACAATGGCTGATGATGGGAACTGTCATATTATGATATACTCTCTACACCTGGCTTATAACTATAATACAGTACATCATTAAAATAAACCCTAACCCTTATACTATAACTTCTCAAGATTTATGATGAAGTTTCAAACAAAAAAGTCAGTAATTACCACTCAACATCAAATACATGTATTTTAAACAACACGTAATTTGACACAAGTGTGAAACAATTTAATGTAGGAAAAATGATGACTTCCTTCTATACCTGTCCCTGCTGCCAGAATCTGTCATAATTAACAGTTTTAACCTTGATCTACCAGCTTCTGTAAGTTTAAACAGGAAGTTATTTAAACAGATTATCCTGTCTCCTACACACTGGCTATGTCTACATTCTAATCTAAACACTGTCTCTTTACTATTGTATTATCATTTATTAAACAATTAGAAGACCACAGATGTACTGTGCTGCACTTCATTACAGATAACATACTAGACTCATTGTTCTGGTAGCTAGTTTCATTACTAACAATTAAACAGTATTATTTCCACCAATCTCCCATTATCATGATTATACTAAAATATTTCCTTTCTGGGAAAATTTCCTATTTTGGGTAACTTGGGAACAGGTAAGATAAGTTACAATATACCTAAATAAAATCATTTAAAAAGTTACAAAGTAACACCAGACAGGGCACTCAATAACATATTTTGTGCAAAAATTTATAGAAATTGTGAAAAATGCCAGATATTACCTAAAAAAGATGTAAGATGAAAACCTATTGATGCCTTCAAAAAGGGTTGTTTTGGTTTGATTACCCTACACTCCTTTTGTTTATGGACTAAGCTAATTCTTTTTCTGCCAATTCTCAACACAAACTGTTAACAGTCAAAATATTGACCCCATATAAATCTATCTTCCAAAAAAATCATCTAAATACAAAAAATATTACCTACCCTAATTTAACTCTTTCAAAATATTATTCTTACCAAACAGTTATTTTTCCTTTGCAGAAAATAATATGATGAACTTCTATGTATGAAAATCCTGACAATACCCTAGATTTACTTACTATTTTACAATATAAATCCAATGAAAATCAACACATTAAGTATATTAAAAGTAAACATGCCTCCAGGCAATAGTTTTTATCTACAGATTTCTATAGCTGACCATTGTCACAACTTTTACATGTAAATACTGTCATTTATGAATGGGGTTATAATTTGTACTTCGATAAAAACTCTATTCACATTTAAATGTGTTATAATCCACTCTTAGTCCACAGTGTAAAAATACAATGGTTAAATATTGTCGTAGTCCAGTAAGTAAATACTATAAAATCCTGTTGACGTCCAGCGGTCATCCACAGTGACATGACAGAGAGATTCTGATTGACAGATGATTCACATATTTAATGTCCAAGCATCTTTATCAGTTAATTAAAGTGTAAATGTCAGTTAGTACATGTTGTCTGATACAGAATAATAACGGAATAATAACGCTGTTGGAAATATGTAAATGAATATCAATATTTTACCTATCCTTGTCTGCTGTAAAAACCCACAAAATATTTTTATGGTTATCCTTAATGTATAGTTTTGTCTGAGAAAAAATGACTATGACTACTGCAATGAGGTTTAACTGGGAAGGGCACATATGATTACAGGAGGTTCAGGTAACAACGCCAAAACCCTCCCAAAAGTTATTCAATTGGGCAAATTATATCCCTATTGATTGGCATGTGTGTATAATGAATAAATTTTGATAGAGGACAACCATACAGTTTAAAGTCAGACTAGGAGCATTAATTTGCTGTGTAGGGGGTAAATATTTTTCATCCACATCCTTTAGTGCTCTCTTTTTTTCTGTTTCCAGCAAAGTGGCTATATTGCTTGTCTGAATTTAATTTTAGTAGAAAGCAACAAAAAGACAAAACCAATTTTCTTCCGGTAGCTTCAGATGTTTTTTTTAATTACCAGTATATGTGGACCGATGGGTAATGGATGCAAAGTGAGTTCAATAGCCCCATCAGACAAACAACACCATAATATGCCAGCAATATTTTTTTTGAGAATTTATTGGAAGGACAGCTCCTCCAAAGGTATATCTCCTTCTTAAAAAAGAATTTATTTTTAAACACCAACTTTTCTCAAAACGAATACTTTAAAAAACAAAAAGTGCAAGAGATCTTTAGATAACACATTACAATTTTCTTTATTGTTGGGAGATTTTCAATCCCTATTCAGATCTAAACAAAATATATTCATACAATTGAAAACTTTATAATAATCAATGAATGACAACAATAGTCCCAGTAAAGTAACAATAAAGGATGCCTAACAATTATGTATTCTTTATATTATACCTCCTTTCAAGTTCACCAAGTAGTCGATTTTAATAGCATCATAAATTTTTTTATAAAGATCTATTGGGAAACTCTCACACAGATTTGTTCTTAAAACTTTTTTAAATATTTTTATTAGGTACATTTTATATTCAAGATATGGTGTACTGCATTTACAATCTTGTTGCTCTTCTGTGCAATTACTTGTATCACTTCAATAGTATTTAGTGCATTTGGCAAATATTTGCCATTTTGAATTTAATAACTCATGAGTATAAAATTTATTGCATAAAAAACATCAAAAAAAATAATGTACATATTTAACAGAAAAATTGGGTAAAAATTATGTATTGAGATCAAATTTTAAAATTTTGGAAAAGAAGAAAAATAACTAAGACTGGGAGTATTTTTTCAAGACAACTTGGAGATCTGACACTAATTATACATAAACCAAACTGTAAAATCTAGAATAGAGATATCTGAATACTCCTTCAACTTCCACAATATGATGATCTGACACAATTTGATATCAGTAAGCTGGGAATCATAAAATATTTACGTAAGTTTAACCTATAACTGACTTCTTGTTTGTTTTAAACAACATGTTATGTTTGTATGATGGAAATACAATATAAATAAAGCTTCAACATGATCCACATGTAAACAAAAAACTTTTCAGAAAGCAGAGGAGTTCCCTGTTAAATACCAAACTCTTCATTGCTTGATAGAGTACCATACACAGCCCAACTTGATGGATGTGGACAAAATATTGGTAGTAAACCATCTATAGACCATTTCAAAAAAGTAAGATAGCTAATGGGCACAGTTGAAAAAGTAAATTCCTCATAAACAAAGTTCAGCTGTGAAGGTCAGCCATCTTAATAAATGGTTGGATTGGGATGGCTGATACAATTCGGATAGGTGACCACCTACAATGTTTGGACCTTTCTGATTACTTTTTATTTTAATAGCTTACGATTTTAAGACAAGAAAATTGTTAAGTCAATTTCATTTTAAGACAAGAAGATTTCTGAGTCCATTTCCTGTAGGGCTTCACAAGGCTTAATTTTGCTGTTGCTATCTTGGATGGTAGGTGTGGTCATCAGATATAACTCTGCAAATGGACCTCTCAAAAACAGTTTGCCAAAGTTTGGATCTCATTGTTCAAGATGTTTTAGAAAAGAATATTTTAAAATAATTTTAAGAAACAGTGGCCATAATGATCAATGGATAGGGATGTCAGATAAAAATGTTGGCAGACGGCAACCTGTTAACCATTCCACTAAAATTTGGTTCAAGTTGGCCACAAGATTTCTGAGATTTTCAAAAGAATGTTTTACATGTAACATTTTTAAATTTTTCTGATGGTGGCTATCTCTGCAAAAGGGAATGCTCAATAAAATTTCTGGTGATGTCAACCCAAAGACTATTATTCCACCGAAATTTGCTTCCAATCTGGCCCATTAGTTTCTTAGTTCTAAAAATAACTGTGGACAGGCGACAAATGGACAAGAGATGCAAAAGTGATGGCTATAGCTTACATATGACTCTGGGTTAACAGTAAAATGTTAAATTTTCTTTACAGAAACTATGATTCTCTCTACATATAAAAACAATGTTACAACAACTTGAAAGCAAAGAATTATACAACTTCTAAAAAACAAGAATGCAAATACAATTGTTTTGCCTACAAATTTTCTAACCTCAATTCATTTTTTTTTTTTTTTTTGGCTTAATTTAAGTTAAAACTTCAAATTAAATACCTGTAATTACTGTGGTTTTACTAAAGGTCTACACTGACTTCTTCACATAAATCCTAAATACATTAACATTACAATGGTCAACATGAACACCGTCCTAAGGTGAACTGTATTACAAAAGGGTTGACTTAAACCCATATTCTTGTGAGGTAAATCTGTATTAAATTAGGTTTTCTACTTTACAATTTGATCGTGAAGTGGACACTCAACCCAACATTGTATTAACCGATAACAATGTCCAGATAGCTAATGGCGTGTGATAATCTGTCAACTCCAGGGACTGAGTAATTAATCGGAAAACCTATCGATTATCAATAGCCAGGTAGAATATGGTATCGGGTATCATGGCTAAAATGACAGGAAGAATTGACCGTCATTATTTTAACTAAGCTAATATTGATGTCTTTCCTCTAATTTTACAAAGCTTGAACATGTTATCAGCCCTCTAATTTGATGACAAAACTAATATTTGTTCTGCTTTTATCAGCATTATTCAATTAATTCCATTCCTATAAAACTGAGTTTGAAACACCTATTTGTCCTTTAACAGTAGTTTTATCCATGATGACAGCCATTAGAGAAACCCTACCGCTACTTAATGTCAACGCTAGCCATTGTCCACTTTATGAAATCCATTAATGGAAATAAAGGCATTACTTCCAAACATGTTATATGTTCATCACTAAAGATTGGGTTCATTTTCATTATACTATCAAATGAAAAGATGAGAAACTTATAATTATCAGCAGATTATAACAAATTAAGAACTTGGCCATATTAAGATAAACAGATATCCGCTATAGCAGTTACAGAATACTGTTCTCATTCATTGCAATATTGTCATTATTATTTTTTATGTCTTTTTTTATAGAGTGCAATGAAAAATTTGTTAAAAAAATGGAGACGAAATGTGTTCTTATAGAAAATTCATTTTTAAGAGGAGAAGAATGAACAATTAAAAAAATCTAACCTAAAAATTGTGATTTGCCTCTGTATCAAATCAGTTAAATATTATATCATCAGATACCGTAAATTTTTATCCTCCTTACCATTAAAATCTTCTTAAGTCTTTAGCTCATTGATTTCTCCTTCAGTGATCAAATAACTTCACCAGTTTTCTCTTCACATCAAACAAAATGATATTTCTGATTAAATCTATCTTTTGTATAAATTAAGTATAAAATCATAAAAACCTTAGTTAATGGAATGTTTTTTACCTGTCAAGAATACACAGTTGATCACTTAATTGTCCTTAATCCATTATTTATTCCTTAGTCTTAATTAAGCAGAAAACTGTTCATACCCTATGACATAGGCTTTTAATCATTATTTAAAGCTCACAAGCTATGATGCTGTTATATTAGCATATTTTAATGGAGTAAAGCTACACAAGTATGAAATCCTATAGAAAGGTGCAAATTCTCCATAATTATATTATTTCCGTGGTAATCATTTTGCACTTCCACATTAGGTATACATCCAACCCACAGGTTATATAGCTATTGTATATACATGTTAAAGCTTAAGGCTAAAACTTGCAAAAGTACAAGCTTAAATAACATCTATTTTTATAAGCTTTAATAAAATATCTTCATTTATTTAGCAGTGATTGCCAAATTATTTAAGAAATAATCCAATCTCATGTGAATTCTTGTAGCTACTTAAAAAGCCTGACACTGGAATTTTCAAAATTAGAAAATATTTGAATATTTTATTTTGGTTGGTTAATCAAATCCTAATAACAATGGCTATTCATTGAAGTTTCCTTTCAAGAAAAAGATGTGGTAGTTGTTTCATTTTAATGGGTTTTTTTGTGTGATAGGGTTGGGCTGGCATTGGTCTCCTTCCAATTAAATATCATAAGAGAATGGCCCTAAAGATTTTAATTTTTACAAGTTTAATGCTAAAATAAAATTCTTTTGTTCTCAATAAAAAAATAAAATTATCCATTTCCTTCCTTTAGTTTTAACCCTTAACATGCTACATAATTTTTCTGCGACGACTCAATTTTGTTTATTTGCAAACTTATGCAAATGATATGCAAATGAGCTAACACATGATGCTGGTACATACTGATAATAATAA
>JAULBM010222074.1:0-17140 GCA_032357055.1 Geukensia granosissima
AAAAGGATTGGTAAACTAGAACAAAAGTTATCGTGCGGAAACCAACCTGTCTACAGACAGGAACGCCGACGACGACGCCGACGACAGCGCCATACCATAATACGACCGCAATTTTTTGCGGTCGTATAAAAAGTTTACATTAAACAAACCTTTATTTTATACCAGTTTATCAAAGAAATTGGTTGCAATTTACATGTGTACATTGTATAACTAAAACATACTATGTTAATTATGTATAGTTAATGTAAGAAACAAGAATCATCTGTGGCAGCCATGTTTAGTTCCTGTCAGGACAAAATGAGATTACTTTATAAAGGACCTTCCACAGATGCTCCATATCAAATATTTATCCATTTGGCCAAGTATTTCAGAGGAGAAGATTTTCTAATATATCAGCCAATCAGAAAATATATCTTCCATGGTGGCCATGTTTTTTTCCAATCAGGAAGAAATGAGGAATCTTTATAAAGGACCTTCTGTAGATGCTCCAAACCGAATATTAATCCATTTGGCCAAGTGGTTTCAGAGGAGAAGTTTTTTTAATGTACCAGCCATTCAGAAACAAGAATCCTTCATTCCGGCCATGTCTTTTATCTGATCAGAATTAAAAGATGAAATTTTGTAAAGGACCTTCCATAGATGCTTCCTGTAAAGTTTGGTTCCATTTGGCCAAGCAGTTACAGACAAGAAGATGAAAATGTAAAAGTTTACAGATGGACGACGGACGCCAAGTGATGACAAAAGCTCACATGACCTTTTGCATATTTCTAAAATTGGAAGCTTAGATCCTCTTTTATACTGGGTCAATTTACTAAAACAAAAGTTACATAAAGAAACCTTACTGAATACAGACTCCTGCTCCCTGACATTGGACAACTAGAAACAAACCTCAAATGGCAAAAGGTGGCCATGATTGTTGTTGAACATTATAGTGGATCCCTCATAGATGTTTCAGATTGACTATTAGAGGTTTCAGGTAAAAAAAACGTATCAGTCTATCAGAAACCAGAATCATCAATCACAGGGTCAGCCATGTTTTATGTCTAATCCAGATGAAATTAAGAGGTATATGAAGAACCTTGCTTAGGTGTTCCTGTCAAATGTTCCCATTTAGCCAAGCAGTTTCAGGGGAGAAGATATATTTATGTATCAATAAATCATAGTCAGGAAACATTTGTGATCGGCATATATTTTTGTCAAACCAGGTCGAAATAAGGGAACTATTTAACAGTTATTGCATAGGTGTTTTATTTCAAATATTGTTCTGATTGACCAAGAGGTTTTAGAGTAAGAGTTTTTTAAATGTATCAGCTCATCAGAAACTAGAATCATCCTGGTGGCAATTTCTTTTTGTCTAATGGGGGTGAAATGAAAAAATTTTATCAAGATCCTCTCATAGATGCTACCTGTAGAATATTGTTTCATTTGAGAAAGTGGTTCCAGACAAAAAGTTTTTTAAAGTTTCAACCAATCAGAAACTGAAATCATCCACGGTAGCCATGTTTTTGGTCCAATCAGGACAAAATGAGGAAACCATGTAACATGACCTTCAAAAGATGCTTCCTGTCAATTTTGGTTCCATTTGGCACAGCTTTTTCGTCGTAGAAGATGAAAAAGTTTACTGATGGACAGACAGAAGCCAAGTGATGACAAAAGCTCACATGGCCTTTGGCCAGATGAAATAAAAATCTGATCAGGGCAAACTAAAGTTATAGCATGGAATAAATAAAATTACTATTTCCAATAATGAAAGTCTAATGGCATGTAAAAACCAACTCACACATACCCAGTTTTCTATCTTCAAACATCATGTAAAAATAAGTACTGACTGATTGATTTATTGAATGTTGCTATATGTGGCAAAACTTTCATACATACTAAGGACTTTATCATGTTCCCATGGAAATGAATGAATGAATCCTGTTTTGTACTAGACCAACACACTAATCCAGATTGATAATATGCTACATGTATCTCACAATATTACAGAAAAAGCCTTTATTCTACCACATTATTCTCCAGGCACATTAGCCTTTATTTTTGTTCCTTTTAGCAGAGAAGCTGTGTTTACTTTGACTCTGCAGTTGACTGAACCCATAAAATTCTGCAAAAACTTGACCATGCTACCATCAGACCACTGTGGCAGTTGAAATTTAATATATCTGCCAAGACAAACTCATATTTTTGTAACGACATGAAAAATAATGTTGATTCCAATTATAAAATTCCTGGAAATCCAAAATAATATGAATATTGACCAATGGGCATCCAGCCAATAAACAACTGATATTTTTCTCATTATAGGAACAACATATTTGTCTTACAACAGGCATATGAAAATGAACATGGTTATGTTCCAAATAATTTAAGTATAACAAGATAAATTTGGCACATCCAATTTTGATATATCAAAACCTTAGAAATCTATCTAAGGAATAATTTTTTTTCATTTATCATTGTTACCCATTTAGTGGTGAAACAGATTATTTATTCCTGTTTATCATAATGTGATGACTCTCCATTTTGTTGTCCACTAATACCACATCCAGATGGTAAACAACTAATATCACTTCCTGTTTGGGGAACATGAGTCTTTTGATCTTTTGGGGATTTCTCACAAGTGCTGTAGACATGTTTTTTATCAGATCCTGTACCTTGAATATCATGTTTTGAAATAGTTAATTTCTGAGTTGGTGACTTTGTTAAATCATGGGACAATGGTTCATCTGTTTTCAAATCATGTGGCTGCTTTATTTTTCTTGACCTTCTTGTTCTCTTTATTACACAAGATGAATTATCTCCCTTTTCAGGCGAATTAATAAGACTTTGACTCTCAAAGCCTTTCACAGTTGATGCCACAAAATCCTTAGGTAAACTAAATGATTCACTATCAGTTATTGGGTCTTTTTCAGATTTGCATATGTCACTGACCTCATTTATGTCTGTTGAGACATTTCCTAAATCATAAGCACAGGGATTATCCTGATTTTTCTTAAGATCTTTAGCAGTACTACAATTACGAATTTCTTGTGATACAATATTTTCTTTTGATTTATCTATATGAATCATTTTTTCAATATCTGTATTACATTTTGATATGGTTAAATCATCTACCCTTTCTTTATTTGAAGAATTCTCTATAATTTGAACTGCATCATTGATCAAATTCTTATTTGACTTAAAATCATTTTCTGTATTTGATTCCTTTGTAGTTAAATTATCTTTTTCTGCAATTTCCTGTTTTCTTACAGGGTTTTTCTGCTCAATCTTTTGTGAAGAGTTCCCGACATCTTTAACATCCTTTTCTGCTCTACTAGGATCAATGACTATTTCTTTAATTTCTTTTGAGTTTCTCTTTGTAGAGTCCCTCCTTCCAACCTCCTTTCTTGCAGATGGTGCTTTCAGCATGCCCTTTGTTTTTATTAATTCTTCATCCAAAGGATTTGGTCTGTTGGCTGTCAATGTTTCTCTCTCTTCTTGTGCAGTTCTTATAGCATCCACTCTACAAAAATAATTGTAATGGGAAATGTATAACAATTAAAATTTCTGACATTGGGTACAGGAATTTTCAATAAGTCAACAACGTATGAGTAGGCAAAGTACAAAACATTTAAAAAATCTGTAGTTAGGAACCATGAAAATTGGTTTGATATTAAGATAATATGAGAAAAAACTTTCAAATCTGGAATTCTGGTATATTCCCGTTAATTTTCATCAAAGTGAAATTACCAAACATAACTGAATAGACAGAAACAGTAACATACAACTCCTCTGGGACTAATAAATCAAATAATGTGCAATACATGACCTTTTAGTCATTCTCTGGTTAAATGGAGGTTGCACCATCTGGTTGAGAATCTGGTGTTAAGAATTTGATGTCACTGTTTCTTTTTTTTTTACCTGTGTCAAGAATTTGATGTAATTGTTTATTTGTATTTTACCTGTGTTGAGAATATGTTGTCATTGTTTATTTGTATTTTACCTGTGTCAAGAATTTGATGTCATTGTTTATTTGTATTTTACCTGTGTTAAGAATTTGATGTCACTGTTTATATGTATTTTACCTGTGACAAGAATACACTTTCATTGTTTATTTGTATTTTACCTGTGTTGAGAATTTGATGTCATTGTTTTTTTGTATTTTACCTGTGTTGAGAATACGCTGTCATTGTTTATTTGTATTTTACCAGTGGCAAGAATCTGGTGTCATTGTTTATTTGTATTTTATCTGTGTTAATAATTTGATGTCACTGTTTCTTTGTATTTAACCTGTGTCAAGAATACGCTGTTATTGTTTATTTGTATTTTACCTGTGTTGCAAATCTGGTGTCATTGTTTATTTGTTTTTTACCTGTGTTAATAATTTTATGTCATTGTTTATTTGTATTTTACCTGTGTTGAGAATCTGAATCTGCTGTCAATGTTTATTTTTTTTACCTGTGTTGAGAATATGCTGTCACTGTTTCTTTGTATTTTACCTGTGTTAATAATTTGATGTCATTGTTTATTTGTATTTTACCTGTGTTGAGAATCTGGTGTCATAGTGTTTATTTGTATTTTACCTGTGTTGAGAATCTGGTGTCATTGTTTTTTTTTTTTTTTTGTACAGTACCTATGTTGGGAATCCAGTGTCATTGTTTTTTTTGTACTTTACCTATGTTGGGAATCCAGTGTCATTGTTTTTTTGTACTTTACCTATGTTGGGAATCAGGTGTCATTGGTTATTAGTAGTTTACCTACCATATAACTGGAAATTTTTGTGGAACGAAATTTTTGCGATCTGAGGGCAAAAAAGCTGAATCTTTATTTTGTGGATTTTAATTTTTGCAGGTTTGACTGATTTGTAAAAAAAGTTGTTTTCATCTGTTACATTTCCACAACAGAACATTTCACAGCTAAACAGAATACACTAAAACCAATGATGTATTTAAATCAATGAAATGGAAACGTTTGAAGTTTTTTCAAGAATTTGGACCATCATAAAACTGACTTTGCTTTTATTTTCTTAATAGTTGATTGTGTTTATTTTTAAAAGTTAAAAGAAATTAAATAGCAAGATGAAAGTGATCACTTGTCTATCATGATAAAATTGATAAACTGACAGTTGGGCTTTTTTATTATCAAAGTAAGGGCTACATCCACTAAACTAAATACAATATTTTGCGGGTTTTAATTGTTGCGATCTTAAGTTTACCGCAAAATAACCCAAAAATTAGATTACCGCAAAAATTACCAGTTATACGGTATGTTGGGAATCCAGTGTCATTGTTTTTTTGTACTTTACCTATGTTGGGAGTCCAGTGTCATTGTTTTTTTGTACTTTACCTATGTTGGGAATCCAGTGTCAGTTTTTTTGTACTTACCCTATGTTGGGAATCCAGTGTCATTGTTTTTTTGTACTTTACCTATGTTGGGAATCCAGTGTCATTGTTTTTTTATACTTTACCTATGTTGGGAATCCAGTGTCATTGTTTTTTTGTACTTACCCTATGTTGGGAATCCAGTGTCATTGTTTATTTGTACTTTACCTATGTTGGGAATCCAGTGTCATTGTTTATTTGTACTTTACCTATGTTGGAAATCCAGTGTCATTGTTTTTTGTACTTTACCTATGTTGGGAATCCAGTGTCATTGTTTTTTGTACTTTACCTATGATGGGAATCCAGTGTCATTGTTTTTTTGTACTTTACCTATGTTGGGAATCTGGTGTCATTGTGTTGATTTGTTCAAACAGTTGTGCTATCTGTGTATCATGTTCACTGTCTTTTTTAGTTTGACCAAGTCTACAATAATAAATATAAAATACAGTAATAATAACTACTGTCTGTTCATCAGAGAATGGGAAAATGACAAAAAAATTGTGATTATTCTATTCTCCTGCCTTATTTTTTGTTTAAATACAAGGAATCTACTTATTACATAAAAGTGTAACCGAAAACCTACCTTAATAATGCTTAAAGTCACTTTGGGGTTGTCCTGTAAGTTTGTTTTGAAATCCCCTGCTTCAACACATGTTAAAAGAATGCAAAAGATGGCCGACGTCACATTGATAAGGCAAGTCCATTTTTTAGTAGAGGCATTTTGAACAGGATTAAACGGTAACACATGAAATGAGGACATATTTACAAAAAATGTCATTTCCAATGCTGAAAAAAATATTCAGTTAAGTTACCATATTGGATGGCATTGAATTCATAGGCCACAAAAATTGTGGTCAATGGGAGATAACTTCAATTTCTACCACTGACACCCCTACTAAAAATGGACTTGCCCTATCAACATAACATCGGCCATCTTTTGTTTACTTTTAACATGTGTTGAAGAGGGGATTTCAAAACAAATTTTCAGGACATTCCAAAAAGACCTTAAGAGACTTTAAGCATAAATCAGGTTGGTTTTCAGTTACGATTTTATGTAATGTGAAGATTGCCATGTATTTAAACGAAAAATTATGCAGGAGAATAGAATAATCACAATTTTAAAATTCTCTGATGAACCCCTTACAGACAGTAGAGTATTGCAACATAAATGTGTTCCCAATCCCTGATTGAGTGTATTGATTGAATGTTGCTTAAGGTTCAGCAGCAAATGGTTCATACATACGAGAACTTATTAATGCAAGATGATGAATGAATCCTGCATTGTACTAGACTGACACGCTGAGCCGATTTTTAACATGCTAGCTCAAGAAAGTGTCTGTAGGAATACATGCCATTTTACCCAGACACATTATTCTGACTCTAGGCCACTTGATCTTTGCTCTTATTTCTAAATGCTGCGTGCATACAGAAGAAGCAGCAATTACCAAATTTTATGGTCTTTGGTTTGACGCAGTTCCAGAAACAAAGAGTGCATCTATGCAGAGACCAAACTTTATTTTCAAATATTTTGTATATTATGAAATTTTACAAAAATAAATAAATATTTTGGGTGGTCTTGACTCCAATCTTTGTTTTCGTAACCAAAAATGTAAAAAAATTCAAATTTTGCCTCAATAAAAGAAATGATTGAAAATTGGCCAAGAAAATAAATGCTATTATTATTACACTTTTAAACAAACATGACAAATGAACTGTATAAACTAAATCTCAGTAAGAAAAAGATTCATCCCCCCTTCAAAATTTGGAACCGACTCCAGAGGTTTAATTCATCATCATCCCAAATGGTCATGATTTCATCAGGTATGAACATAGCTGCAGCAGATGAGCTAAAAGGATGAAAAACAAAAATCCCTGGTGGCTTTGTACTTACTTTGGAGCAATTCTTTCTGTCACAGAAGCTATAGATGCTACAAATGAACTCATTCTAGTCAAAATGATGTTTAACTGTTCACTTTCTTTTTTCAGTCGAATAATCTCATGGAGCTGGGCTGAAAAAAAATACAATTCCAGTTAAATAACTAGAAACAGAATAACACCAAAGTGATCATTGTTCATATATTCTTAAATGTAGAAAAAGTGTTGGTCAAAAAGATTTTATGATTAATATAACTGAAAGATTATTTTACTAACAGTAATAAATTTTCACCATAGTAACAACATTGTTAGGAGGGAAAGTTTTTTTCGAAAAGATAATCTGACCACTTGTTACTACCCAGTATGTTTTTGAAGGTTGGTTGCTCTTAACAAATAACCACAATATTGACTAAATGTTGCTTAGCATCTAGCAGCATATATTTCATGCATATTCAGGACAAGAGAATATTAATAAGTGAACCCTGCTTTCTACCAGCCCGACATATTGCGTCGAATTTTAGCGTGCTATCTCACCGAAGCAACCGTCTGCAGGAAGACATGCCACTTAACCAAGACATATTGTTCTGACTCAAGGCCAACTTGTCTTTTCTCCTACTCCAAAATACTGTGTGCTTAGTGGAGAAGCAGCAAATACCAATTTAAATGTTTTTGGTTGCCCCAACCAGGAATCCAACCCACCAACTTCCCTACTCGATGCAAGCATGTTCACCATTACACCACTGAGGCAGTCACTACAATTTTAAATACCTTGATAAAGCTCTTGTTCTGTTGCTATTCTCTGTAATGATTCTTCCCAATGCTAATAAAACAATAAAGACATATTCAATCGCAATTCAATGACATTATTTATTTCTTAAAATAATGATTTTCTGGCCAATAAACAAGAAAAAATTTCTAACCAGGAAAAAAACCATTTGAACAATGAAAAATTATTATAAAGAAATTAAAGTGTGAACCAAATGGCTCCCAGATGCTTTTATCTCTTCCTAAAAGTAACTCCAGGATGGTCCTTATAATTGTTTGCCACAAAAACACGGACCAAAGTTTGGTAGAGGACAATCTAAGGACAATATCACCTAAGTTTGTTTGCAAATGGCGAAGGGCTGTTCCAGTAAAAATTTTAAGGGGTGTGTAAAGGACCTTTTTTCCAATCCACTATCTACAGAAAGGCATTTATCTCTGCTACCACAACACACAGAAATTTATTGGTAGAAAACCTATCACCTACAGAATTTTCTTGAAGTGGCAAGAAATGACCAAAGAGAAAGCACCCATCCAAAAATGAGATTTCCTTAACCCACCACCACTAAGAGAAAAGAAATTTATTCATGTACAGCAACCTACACAAAAAATATCAGCTGCCATCACACACCACCAGATAATATTTTCTGGGACAGTCCTAGGTAGTTTCAGACAAAAAGATTTTAAAATGAATTTCCCATGGTGTCCTATGTTAAACAATTTCCCCTGTGATGACTGTATTGGTTGGTAGGTGAGACTGTCTGATAAAATGCTTGAAAAGTGAACATCTAAGTCAAGACCATTCCACAAAATTTGGTTCCTATTGGCTCAGCATTTTCAGACATGAAAAATTTACAAGAATTTCCCACAGGACCTTATGCTAAACTAAGTTGTAATTAACAGTTTCAAACAAAAAGATCTTTACATTTTCCATAGGGACTTATGTTCAACTTAGTCCTTGTGTAGCAGTAACTTTGATTTGTTGATTCACTGCCATACCACCCAGTACAGTTGTACGGTTTCACCTGTACCACTTTTTTTGTGCTGAAATGACCCAGTCCTAAAGAAACCTGGGTTCATGAAGTGTGCCAGTGCCTTTTTGACTTGACAATCATGTATGGCAGTACCACAGTTTTTTCCACTGCTACACCTGTGTGAACAGAATGGCAGAGAAAATTTTGGTAGAGGAACATGAATGTCTAAAGACAACTCCACTAAAGTTTGGTTCCAACTGAGTCAGCAGTTACAGACAAAAAGATTTTTTAACCATCTGCCACTGTATATTTTATTTCATCCATGAATGTAACTAGAAATTCATAAAGTTTGACTGATCTACCTATTTTTGTCCCCTAGGATGTCTGATGAAGTTAAATCCAGAAAACCCCTTTACAAACAGTTAAATTTGGTTTTTGAATATTTGTTATAAATGTATGTAAGATGAGGATCAATTCTTTATTGCATATAATCCATATTTTTTCTTTATATTTAAATTAATTTCTCATAGGATACAATTTTTTAAAGGTTAAGCTATTGCCACTATCTTGGTTTGTCGGTGGGCATGCCTGATAAAATTCTGAGAGGGGCACACATGAGGACCATTCAATCAAGTTTAATTCCATTTAGCTAAGCAGATTCAGACAAGAAAATTTTACCTGAATTTTAAATACAGTTCACTTGATTACATAAGTTTGGCTGTGTCTGCCATCCTGAGTATGAAGGATTCGATTTTGTTATAGGATCATTCTACCAAACTTTTGTTTCAATTGGCAATGTAGTTTTAGACTGACCACACAGATTTCCTTCTAAATTTCCAACAGGGTCCAGTGCTTAACTAGGTTAAAATTTAGCTGAAGTGGCTCTTGGATGGTAAGTGGGCAGGCCAACATATTCAAGGAGAAGAATATTTAAAGACCATTCCACCATGAGCCCAATGGCTCAGCAGTTTCAGACAAAAAAATTTCCTCCTTTCTCATGTGGTCTCATGTTTACAAAGATCGGTTGTGGCAGTATCTTGGTTGGTCAATTGGAATTCCCAATTAAATCTAATGAGGAAACCACCCGAGGAGCATTCATTTTAACAGCAAATCCTCAGCTATTTTGAAGAAAAAGCATTTATTGAATTTACCATAGGCCCTTAATTAAAATAAGTTAAGCTGTGTCAGTCATCTTGGTTGGTCAGTGACGATGCCAGGAACAATGATGATGTTTCAATTGGATCAGCAGTTTCAGACAAGTAGAATTAAGTAAATTTTAAGTAGAGTATTGTGTTAAATTTAGGTTATTTATTGCATCTATCTTGTTTGGTCAGTGGACACCCCAAACTAAAATTTGAGAGGAAACCATCTGAAGGCCGTTCATTAAAAGTTGGTTTCAGAAGAGCATACATGTATTTTTATTACAAGAATTTGAGATTTTTTCTACTTTTCATAATGGCTGCCATTTAAGCTGGTTGTAATGACAGAAATAAACTTGGTAAAGAGCTTCTTAAGGACAATAGCATCAAATTTAAACTCTAATGAGCCCAGCAGTTCCTGAGGCAACGACCTTTAAGTAAATGTGGTATGATGACAGATGTAAAGTGAAGGCTCAAATGACCCTTAGATCATGTAAGGGTTATGTGCAATTAAAACATGGTCTTTAAAATTTAGAATTCTACTTCAAAAACAAAACAATGGCATCCATTAAGTTTCATCTGAGAAATTGAAATTCTAGTCACTGTGACAGTCAGCACATTATTTTTTTCATGACATTTTAAAATACAAAATTACCAATGTTGAATAAAGTATTTATTTAATGAATTTAATGTATCAGTTCTTAAAAGTACACAACAGATGTGCTGACTCTCCACACTCATGTAAAAATATTTACCATTTTTACCAGTTTCCTCAAACCTTAAATGTAATTGAATAATTTGATTTATTTTCAATTTTTAATTTATGTAAGTAAAATATCCTGAAACTGATATATGAATGCCAAACAAGTACAGTTTACTGACAAAGCTAGATGATTAAAAATAAATTCATAATTGGTGCCACATCTGTGCTGAATTGCCATTTTGACTACTATGGATGCCAAAGAAAAAGTTGGATATTTACCAATGTGTAGCACCACTGGTGCAAAAAAAAAAACAAAAAAAACGGAAGAATTCATAGTTTAATCATGTTTGATTATCCAAGAATACTGTCATTCTTAACAGTTTTTTGGCGAGAGCCTCATCATATATCCTGATATGCTTTGATGATTATTTAGACATTCTACGGGATGCTATAATATAAAGGGTATCAGTAGTGCTATCCTTGGCAGGAAAGTCATCATCCTTGGCAGATGCTTAGAATATGTCTAAAAATTAAAATTGGAATTTTCTAAAGTTTATTAAAGAAGTATATACAAATTTAGGATACATTTCCGGTTTATGGTAGTGTTGTTGACTGTTAAAGGATACATGATTTTGCTATTTCTTAGAACTGTTATAGTGTAAGTTCTGTGTAGAATACTCATGAGAGTAACAATGCCTTGAATTGAAATACACATATATAAATATACTAATAAAAAATCTTTCCCTGTAATGCTCTGAAATTTTTAGCTTGATGTAAATATTTACATTGGTGTTGATGGTTCCTATTGGAGAAGACTGCTAATGAATACAATAAATATCATTATTTGCGCGAGTAAACTTACTTTTTCAAGTACAATTTTCTTTTGTTCATTTATACTGAAATGTTCATCCAGACCCTGTTGTAGAATTTTTATTTTTTTGTCCAACTCCGACACAACTGCCATTTTTGCCAAACATCTTCTCACTGTCAAATCACGTTGTAATTCTTGAATTTCTGTTTTTAATTTCTCTGTGTTGGAGTTTAACTCCTGGAAATGTTAAAATATAAAATGAAACTACCAAATAAAGAAACCAAAGTTGTAAAAATCTCTCTATATAAAGACATACTTAAGTGCAAAATCCTCCAACATAGTTGAAAATGATCTAGGAATGCAATAAAATTGTCTTCTTGACATTTATTGCAGTGCTTTATTTGAGAGTTATCTCCCCTTTTTGATGTTTTTTTCATCAATTGCTTTGTAAATTATTTCTGTCATGAACTGGCTAACAGAATGAAATGGATATAAAATTTGTACACGAAATGACATTCTAAACAAAATACCAAATAACTTTCGCATGATACTTATGTACCTAGCACTTAAAAATCTGTGTGATTCAGAGTTTATAAAAAGGAGTGAGATTACACCCTTTCGAAGGTCAAGTGAAAATTTCCAGATTTTGGACTTTCAACAGCTTCTTAACATATGGTGCAGTCTCCTTAAAATTTTCTTATAATCTTTTATGTTTATATACCAACATGATTTTGTAAAATATTTTGATCATTGTACTGGGAAATTATCTGCAATTTACAGTAAGAAATCAACTAAGCAATAGGACTTACTTTGCTATTTCATTTAACTAAATTGTGATTTAAGAGGGTGGTACAGGGGGGGTCCCATGTATGAATGTACGAGAAATAAAATGTCATTTCTCAAGGAATGAAAAATTAGAATATGACTTGCACAATGCATTTTGATAAAGACATGGAAAACACGACAAATAACAACCCTCTAGCACGACACAACACGAAATAAAAATTGGTAAAAATGTTGCACAAAAATAACACTGTACCATCCTCATTCAATATGACCTTTCATTAAATGAGGCTTTGACTTAATTTGCTATTGCATTTCAGTTTTGGTTTTAAAGCTATCATGCAATATTTACTCTTTTTCATATTTAATTAAACCAAACTTTGACTTAATTTGCTATTTCTGGTCATTATCTTCATCTCTAGCCCTAAATATAGCAAACTGAAATCCTGGTCATCTGTGTAAGAGAAGGTAATTGAAGTGATTTATATCAAAAAACTTTTATAATCACAAACAATAAGCTGCTTGCAAATACAAAATTGGTTCACAGAGATTATGACCTGTAAAACATACAACACAGGATCTGTACGTATTCAAGATACATTGTGATAATTGAATATTGTTGCAATCGACATCATTGACCTTGAAAATCAAACATATTGTGTGTTTGAAGGTCTTATGATCTATTTAAATGTATACAAGCTTTCCAATTCCCCAGATAAGCTATTTTGGGAAAACTGTCAGTGGCTTCCAAAGAAGATTCTCAGATCAATATGGAAATTTTACCTTGTGTGCTACATCAAATTCTGTGCAATGTTCAGCAAAAGCAGTTTTACTGTCTACAAGTCTGTACTTGATGGAATTATATCCTGTTTGTCTCCTTTGAGGGTATTGAGCTGGATTGGACAGGGAAGAGTTCATAGATACTGCTGAAGTTAAGTCTGGTCGGATACTGCAATATAAAATTATATACTGTTAAAGTAGCAATATTCTTGGTGTTATTATTTTTGCTTTTTAAACAAAAATTCATACCAATTAAACATCAATTATCTTAGCATCACTACTAAATACACAATATCCACAAAAATTAAAAGCTTAGAATAGGTATAAGAATCTGCTTCTGCAAAAACTGGAATCTGTGAATACTTTTACAGTACTTTGATCAGGCTCGTTCATTGAAGACATTTGAAATTGCATAAAATATAAACTAATTGAAAGATATACATTTAGGACATGAAACAATTTTGATGTAATGTGGAAAATATAATGAGGGAACCACAATTATTCTTGTATAAAGGGGTGCTTTGCAAAAGCAGCATGATTTGACTGTGGCATGTTGACATATAGAAGGTGAACAAATGTACCTTTGTGTTAGTGTGGATACAGTATTTTGCAGGACACAATAATGTGCTGGACACAGTAATAAGACAGAATCAGTGGACCCTGGCCCACAATCCTCAAAAATGGTTTTAACATTGGTCATAAGGAATGATTTAGAAAAACCCTGATCAAAATCAGATGAAAAATTTAAAATTTATGTCCCTAGTAGTCTGTATCGCTCACCTGACAGAGACTTCTCATTCTCTAATTCTTTTGTAATTTTCACACTCCTCGACCGGTGTTGGAAATTTTTTTCTAATCCTCAAGAGGATTGTTATTTCTAGGCTGATGATTGGCTAATTTTCAGACCCTGCGTGCTTCGCGTCACGAATTCAAAGACTTGTCACGATCTTATTTTTTACCCTAGAGGACTGGGCCTTCCAAAGACTCTATCAGTTAGGTGGGAATTACTTTATGTTTTGGCTAATACATATGAAAATGCCGTAAAAATACGTGGTATGTTTGTTTGTTTTGTACACGAGTTATGTCCCATGTAACAAGGTCATGATAAAGGATGATGCAAGATCCCGCCTATAATAGTTTTTTATTGATATTTTGATGCTTAAAAATTAGAGAAACAAAATATAAGCCATTGATTATCATATTTCTAAAGTCTTGATAGTTAATCCTTAAAAATTCTTAGTAAACCTCGAAATTTTAAGGTTTAACTATCTCGACTGTAGAAATATGATAAACAACGCCTTACAATGTAAGATTCTATATCTGATCCTTGCCAGAAAGGAATGCAATATAGAATTTTGGTAGAGGACAACTGGCTCAGAAATTTCAGAGGAGAGGATTTTTTAAACTATAATTTCAAAAGAAGCTAAAAAATACTTTCCTATATAGGGCAACAACTGGAACAAGAGATAGGGAATATCCTTGAAAATTTTACCACAAAAAGATTTCATCATACTGACCACTTTTGTCCAGTCAAGATTTAGCTAAAGTTAACGGTTTTTGAGATATATACAAAAATCTTTAGTCAGCCCCCTATGTTCTATTTTTTGTAAAGGCAGCCATGTTTTTCAACAGATCAAAAGTTGAAGCAAAAACTTTGTGCAGAATACCCTACGGCACAATCATACAATCATAATACAAAGTTGCATCCAAATCCATTCAGTAGTTTCGACAGGCCAGGTGAGCTAAAAATATGCATTCTCAGCTCTTTCCTTTCAGCATTATCAGTTCAAAATAGCTTTCTACAACTTTCAACACATTGATCATGTTGATGTCACACTTGACCTTTTGATTTGATCCCTGTATCTTATGGTTATTAACCCTGAAGTAGTGAAACCTTTAGAAAAGTTAAAGAAGACATTGTTAATGAATCTTATTTGCCTATGTGGCAGGAAACAAAATATTCAACCTGTTAGAGTTTGTTTATACAGTTATGGCTTAATTACAGGTATATGTTTGTCAATCCAAAACATTTATTTCCCCTGGGACAGTTATCTCCTTGAACAAATACACACCAAGGCTTAACAACCCAAGTCTACCTCGAATGGAGAATAAAGGACAAGGGTTGTAAAGCCCTGTTTTTTGGCCCAAGAATTTGCTGAAAAATGAAAATATCATTTGTAATAAAAATGTGTATAAAATAAAAATCCAAAAGGTTTTTTTGTTCAATTGGTTCTATTGTGGTCATATGGCACATAGAAAGTGGTTTAAAGGTGAAAATATTCAAAAATTACTTGATTCGACAAACAATTTGCTACAAATCTGTGAATTTTGAAATAGATTGCACAAAAACATCACAACCGAACTTTGCACTATTAAAGGTCAATCAAGTACATAGTTAAGGTAAAATATCTTTGTAATTTTTTTTTTTGTGCAGACATATCTACACTGACCAAAACACCTCAAAAAAGTTTGTATTTTTACAAAAAATGTTACATTTTTGTTGTAACAGTCAAATGTGCCCTGTTGTTTTGCAAAAATCATGAAAATAATATGAGTTTAAGTTATGCAAATAATATGAGTTTAAGTTATGCATTATTGAAAGATGGTTGTTAAACAGCATTTTCAAAACAACTTATTGTTGTGTCATAAGACCTAAAATTTGGGCCAAATATGGGGGTAATGTACCTACTCTTTTCTCATAGCTTTAAGTTATGTGACCTTCATTATTAAATTTATTGTCAAAATAAAGAAACTTGCTGTACTTGACTGTTCATGAATGCTCTTATGCAGACAAATATTTTTTTAAATAGCAATATACTGATTTAACATTTCCTGACAAATGTAAAAACACATATGGAGGGTATAATGAAAAATATACAAATGAAAGAGTAAATAACAAGTTGAGATACAAACACAAAATATGAGAGCACTACTTTTTCACAAAAAATCTTTAATGATTGGATTTGTTAACACCTGAAAGATAATTTTCGTCTGTTTTTTAAAATGAAATGAATTCTCTAAAGCATTAAAAATTGGGTAATGAAATAAGGTTCACAGTTTCCTGTTTCACAGAACTGTGCTGTGAAATAACCCTTTACCAGTGGGCAGGGCTATAACCAGAGGCTCCTAGGAGCCTGTGATCGCTCACTTGGCTTAGAGTTGCCGAATCAAAGTTAATGTGAACAAAGATTTAACACATTGCTTAATAATTTTCTGCTTGTTTTTCAACATAATAGTAGTCCAATACTGGTTTCTGAAAAAAAGATGAAAATAAGAATTTCCCATAGGGTCCAATGGTAAACTAAGTTTCCTCATGGCTGCCATTTTGAATTTCAGATTGGCAAACGATTCACAAGTTAAGTATAGAACTATCAAATAATTATTTCTGCTAAGTAACAATTATATCCACTTAGTAGCTTCTGACAAGAAGATGTTTGAAATTCGGACCAATCAGAGCACATAATTGGCACTGGCGGCCATGTTGAATTTCCGATCGGCATCAAGTTCACAAATCTGGTAAAGGACCTTCTGCCTATCATTTCTGAAAAGTTTGGTTGAAATCTGTAAAGCATTTCCTGAACAGAAGATGAAAATGTGAAATTCCCATAGGGTCCAATGTTAAACAAGTTTCGCCATGGCGGCCATTTTGAATTTCCGATCGGCAAACGATTCATAAGTTAACTACAGGACTATCTAACAATCATTTCTGCAAAGCATCAATTCAATCCACTTTGTAGTTTCTGACAAGAAGATGTTTGAAATTTGGACCAATCAGAAGGCATAATTGACCCTGGCGGCTATGTTGAATTTCAGATCGGCACCAATTTCACAAATCTGGCAAAGAACCACCTGCTTAACATTTCTGCCAAGTTGGGATGAAATCTGTTCAGTGGTTTTAGAGAAGAAGATGAAAATGTGAAATTCCCATAGGGTCCAATGGTAAACTAAGTTTC
>JAULBM010222185.1:0-17139 GCA_032357055.1 Geukensia granosissima
TGAGAGATATACACTCCGTATGCAGGTGCGGCTGGAATGTTGCTAGACATGAACGGAAAGTTTACAATCGGAAAATCCAAGTCATCTCTCTTGTCGTAAAATTTTGTTCTTAACCCACCCTTACTGTCAACTTCTAGGTGTAAGTCTAGGTAAGAAGCAGACCTTTCTGTATCTTTGATTTCAAGTTCAATGGGATAGATGAGGTCAACATAGTCCCAAAATTTAGAGTTATTCAGTGGAAGGACATCAACTATATAGCGGAACGTGAAACCAAAAGATTGACCCAACTTTTTCTCTTTTCTCTGTAGAAGGCTCTGTATGAAGTCAGCCTTACGAATAAAGGAATAAATCTGCCAGAAGGGGTGCACAGTTGGTCCCCATTGGAATGCCGACAGTCTGTTGAAACACACGCCTGCCAAACATTACAGCATTCCGGAAATGTCAGCAGAGATTTCATAATCATATGCGAAAATCAAACCAGGACAAAAAAAATTATGAGATATACACTTGCATCTGAAGTCAAAACCCTCATACAAGCCGATAGCTACTTAAAATAGAACAACGGATTTGGAAGTCTACTATACGAGGCGAAAAAGGTCCACCGAAAATTTTCAAAAAGTTCTTTAAAATCTTTAAAATGAATAGCACTTTAGCATTATCTTTCACAAAACCAATGTAGACAATTGTAAATTACCGAATATATCAATATTTTCTTCACAAATCCCTTTACAAGGTTATTAAGGTGGGCCTCTTTACTTTGGGATCTTCAAATTTCAGGATCACCAATTTTTTTGAAATAAAATTTTAGTAATTCTTAACATGTCAATTAATACCGGTGCGGGCTCTGTTCTTTACTGTATTGAGTCAGGAAAACATTCCAAACTTGACATAATTTTCCAGCTTATCACACCCGATCCGTCGAGTTTTACCTGTAATTTGACCACGTCACGGTCAATTTACTTCAATAATCGTTTGTTATTTTGGGGCAAACCTCAGAGTGCATAACGCTAAAGTTATGAGGAGAGAGAGTGTAATGACCCATGTTTTAGTGTCCAACTCGCAGATCTTCGATATTCGGTTTAAGAGATATTTGTCCTCATTCATCTATCAAAATAACAATGGAATTCTATATAATCGAATCTAAACATGGCAAATGTTAAGAATAAAGTTCGGCAATTTAATTTTTTGTTTTATAAACAGCATTCAGGGAAATAGAACCTTAACATTATCACCAGATAGTAACAAAACTAATTAAGTATCTAATTATTCGAGTTTTATTTCAAATTAAGTTTTTTACAGGGATCTGGGATGGCCACGGTGCAAAATTGTGTAACAGCGTAAACAATTTCAAACACAATAGCTGGTCCAAAAACTGTATCAACAAATGCATCCATCACTAAACTTGAAATGTCATTTTTTCAAAACTTCATCTATCACCACATTTCACACCAAATCGACTTTTTTTAACTTTTCATCTCTAAATGACTTTATGAACGCAATGTCGGAGGGGGAGGGGGAGCAAGCGTTTTCATTCGCGCGAACGGACAAGTTGAGAAAGACTTTTTTTTGTCTTTAATTTTGTGAAATAGTACGACCATTAAGGGGGGGGGGCATTTCATGCATCTTCTCAGTAATACAAATGTCTTTGTATTGGGTGAAATCAAGTGTTCATGCGCAAATTACGTTGGATGTAAATATTCAGCCACTATAGGTTTGCTATGATCAACACTATTGTAAGAATGTAAGAACATAATCATTTATAATTTACAACGTGTTTAAAGTATTCGCCCTCACCCTAATACGCTATTCTTTATTTGACAAGGACAGAGACATGAAGTTACAGTCGAGGACTTCACCACACCTCAGCACAATAGTCCAAAAAACTTTTAGCGTATTTTGAAATCATCCCCTTAGAATAGCTTAATTACCTTTCTTACTACGTTAATATAAAAATAGGGGATGTGGCATGATTGTCCATGAGACACCCACCAAGTGACAGTAGAATTTAAACTTCTACACCCCATTATGGCCTTCAACAATGAACCAGAGTCCGTTAATGTTTCTTACAGCGTTAATGTACTTAGAAACTGATCAATAGTTTGGGATCTTGAAAAAGCAGGATGATAAAATCGACTGAATTATTTTTTCCCGAAAACTTTTATAAATATTGTATCAGGATCCAGAAAATCTTTTTTGTTCCCTGCTTCTGGGCTTGGCAGGATTATTTCATTCATACCTTGCGATTTTGTTAGGTAATATGGTGATCCAATTTAAACTCAAATTTTACACATTTTAAAATTCAATAAAAGTACAGCCAGTCAACGCATCAGTCGAGCGATGATTTTTGTTGAAGACTTGGTGTAAGGATTTGGTTTCCATAAGAATTATGTGGTAAATTTCACATCTTTCCATTTTGTTTACATGAAATTGTCATATCGGTAACTATGCACGATTTTGTAGAGTTCACCTCATGAATATTCAAAAGGGAGTTAATTAGAGTGAATTAGCTTTCGGCCTACATATCGCATTACATGGTATTTTATATTGGGGCACGTGGTACACGTGCAAAAATGCCGAAACATACTTCACCATGACGGAGAATATTTTGTAAAGGAAAAAACCTTTATCAATTGTTTTGTTGTTTGCTGACATTACAAACGTAAGTTACATTGAAAAGTGCCTCAGAAATTTTAAACTTAACTCGAATTTGGCATTTATTTAGGTGGATTATCCAACACTGTCCTAACGTACAGTTGTCCTTCAACCGAAGATTATCCAATTCAGCAGAACTACGCATGCTCCAGAACTCGGACAAATAGAAGCGAAGTCTCATTGCCAACATTTGGTCACAGTGATAAGTAAGTTATTTGGTCATTTTTATCTGACACCTGGTAGATGTCCTTACCGCTGTAGTTGACTGCATATGCCGGTTTATTTGAAAATCAGTACTTCATTTTATCATGTATGGATCTCGCCCTGCCTGGGGTGTGTTACTGATATGAGCAGTAACTCCTTGAAATGTGTATTCAGCATATCCAATTGCACCATTTATATATTTAAAGTGAACAAAGTAAACTCGTATTTTTAGGATTCCTGTTCAAATAAAGCTGTAAACAGTCAGCTAAAGAAAATGATGTCAAGAAAGATGTAAATTTGTGTTCACATAAAGAATTACGAAGAATAGTCCCTGATCTTTTTAATTTTTTCTTTATTTTTTGCAGACTTGTTTTTACTATAAGTGTTCGGAATGGTGGATATTTAAAATACATCAACAGAGAAACGTCATCTACGTTAAAAACATCATTAACAGGAATTACGACAACAAGAAGCTACACCGTCCAGTGGGATTATGAAAAGCCGTATTACTCTTGTCTATATCAGTTAGGTTCTGATTGCACTGTATCGCCGATTGACATACAAGATATAACAGATAAGGTTGGTAACGTCGAATACTTTAATCTAAGCGATTATAGATTTTTCTATAGCTATCTACATATACGTCTCAATTTTCAAAAATTGCAATAAAAACAAATAAATCGAACACTATTTAAATTATAACCGAAGTAAGGTTTTAAGTGTTTTTATCTGCTGATTAGTAGAAGTCAATGAAAGCTTGTTGGAGAAATTCTTTACAGGACCTGTAATTTGATGGATATTCAACAGTGGTTCCGTTTTTTTTTAACAGAGTGTTGATAATGCAGATGTTAGCCTAAGATATCATTGCAGTTTTGTCTTTCTGGTCATACTTCTAGATTTGATATCCATTTTCAATGAAAGATTTCAAAAAGAATGAATATTTGACCCTTTAATAATGACGATAAACACAAATGGTCCTGCTTTTGAACACAATGTTACACCGTGTAAATTTTTTTCTTAAATTTGAATTTTATTAACTTCTTTTAATTTTGTTTGAGAACAAAATATGTTATGTATGTCAGAAAAAAAGCAATACACATTTTACACTAGTTTATAACAAATGTCTGGAAGCAAATTAAAGTAGGGTGTAAAGCGCCGTTCTAGATTTATCTTAATCAAAGTCAAACTTTCGGAATTTTTTTATATTCATGGACCAAATGAAATATACAGTTTATACGGTAATGAACGCTGATAAGCCAGATATAAAAATAACATCATGGAATTGTACAATCTCAATGTCAAAAAATCATCTTCCAACAAACGTTCCAATACCTGAAAAAAATAAGAGCATACAACCAAAATTCAAAATTACCACTGTTCAATAAATATTAAAAGTTTAGGTATGCTATATGTACATTTCAAGGAATAACCTCTCATCAGTAGCATCAGTACAGAAACATAGGAAGTCAAAGATCCAAACAAAGATAAGAAGAACAAATCAAAACAAATCGAAATAGGAAGCAATTTCTCTTCAAAGCATTGGAATCGTTTTACGACCCTAAATAGTATTCAGTTAGGTTTTAAAAAAGGTGTAAAATATTTATTTGTTCATGTTATGATTGCAATGAAAAAAAAATAACAATCATAAATAAATAAGTAAATTGAAACCTTTCAGAAGTCTGTTACCTTTTCCTGGAGACAATGGAGTGATGATTTGGCGGGAATACAAGGTTATGAATATGAAGTGTATCATCTACAGATTTATGGACAGTCTTTAAAAGAAGGATCAAAACTTCTATCGTCAAATAGATTAGACGCTAGCATTACTTCGGTAGGAAAATCACAATTTCTTTAAGCTAATGAAATAATATATAACCCAATTGATGTTAATTATTTCCTGCTCACAGAAAACAAAACACAAAGCTACCAATATTGAAACAATCTGGAAAACTTTGTGTATTCTATATGTACATTCAAGGTGAACTTGAATCAGAAGCATTAGAACCGAAACATCAGTTAAAGATCCAACTTTAACAAAGGAAGCGGTCAAATCCAAACAAATCGAAATGGAAAGCCAAATCCGACGATAGGGACAGCTACCCTTCGAAGCATTTCCGTATTTTAATTATTCAGTTAAAAGTTCAAAATTTTATCCTTCAGTAAATAGATTGAAAGCAGACTTCAACAGATAAAATGGTGATATTAAACAGATATAATGGTGATATTAAAGGGGAACCCAACAACTAAGGGAAAAAAATAAGCTAAACGATTTAATCATCTATCATTTGATTTTAAAATTAATGCATCTCAGTGATAAAACCTCTAGATGGTGAAATTGCAATATATCTATTGCAATAATTTTACAGAAGTGTATGATTGAAATTTCTGGAAATTTTATGTTTTCCTTCAGTCATCAAAGTAAATGACTAAACAAAATATGAAGAAAATTAAATGAGTGGAATTTTTGTTAGTGATGGTGTTGGGTACCCCCCTTATACAGATATTATCATTACATTTTATGCTGTTGTTTTGTAGAATGACATTAAACAGATATTATCGTGACATTTTATGCTGTTGTTTTGTAGAAAGAATTTAACCTGACAACTCCTGGGATGTACTCTCTCATTTTAACTGCTTTTGATAAGGGAGGTAACTACAAATCAACGCGATCTCTATTCCTCTTTGACGACGAGTCAAAAGTTGAGACAGTTAATGGAACCAGAATGATAGTTACAGAGACTACCTCAGTCACAGACCACATTTGGGTCGTAACAGAAGACACTGACCTTCATGTGACGTGGACAGGGAGATTTATAAATAAAAGACATGATCTTTACAGATGGCTAGATCCAGTTACAAGCAATAGTCATGTTGAATCTATATATGACGACAACTTCGGTAGACGTACAGTAGAAAGGTTTAAAAATGTCAAAGGTAAAAGATTTTGAAAGATAAAAACGTTAATAATGACAACAGTCTGGACAAAAATAAAATGCTTATCTTTTGCACAAGTCGTGGAAAGGTATTGAAATAAAATCTACATCATTAGGTAATTAACAGAACTACAATTACAAAAACACAGCATACTAAACTCTTAAACTCTGGTAAAACACTTATAATGGTCTTTTGACGTCCCGATATACGTTGCAGAAACGTTTGATATATATATAAAAACTAGATACAATGTATATCAAAATCAATTTTTAAGGTAATATCAATCTTATTTGATCTTTACTTCTTCTAACATTCATCAACAGTTGTTCTATTTTTAACAATTTGAAATCACTATTAAATATTTGTGATCTTACCTTAAAGCTAATTTAAACACTGAATTGAATAAAATAGTAACCTCACAGTCCTTTCATAGTCAAAGAATGGGAGAGCAATATAACAATATAAGAAAAAACATCCCAAATATATAAGCAAAAAATAAAGCCAATTTCAGCTACTTATAAAGAAATGTTAAGCAAGATATTCGTTAAATGTACTAAAATAATTAATTAAAAATTTCCATTATAAATACTTTAAGATTCTTTGGTATATTAAATCTGCAAACAAGCAGAGTATTTCATTAAGTTATTTTCTAACATTAAAAACACATTCTGTTTCGCACAATTGGCGCCATTTTTGTTTCAGTCATTGTTTGCTCTGCCAAAACGATTTTGGCGCTCATTTAACGGGTAACGTGACCTCCTGCTTTGGTTGTGAACTGATAGGGCAACTATTGCTTTTATTTTGTTTTCGCTTTTTGACCTGGTCTTCTCTGTACCTTGACCTATGATTGCTTGACCTTTGACCCTCCCTGTGGTCATTGTCTTACCCGTCCTTTAAAATTTATAACTTGACCTTTGTCCCTTTATTGCCATGGTCTTATCTGTCAACTGACTTATTATTTCTTTGTTCCTGAGGTAATTTTTACACTATCTTCAAGAATAAGAAATACATTCATATTGGGGCCATATTTAATCATGGAGGATAGCTGTCTGAATAAAATCAGGCATTTGATTTAACATATTAGATATTTTGATTCATTTTCACGTTTTGCAATCTTTGTACTGTTAATGTAATATTTATACATATTTTTAATTATATAAAATAACATACATAAGGACAGTGGGATATAATTATTTTTCGTTTCAGGCGTGGTTAAATTTGACATTAACTACACAGTAACCGGTCCTGATGTTAAATCATTTCAAGGTTTTATGGATGTTGCCGATATTTCAACCGAGTCCGAAGTAATACAAGTCACATGGGAAGATGGACAGATGTTAGACATTAGTGTGAAAGCAACCGATATCATAGGAGTTTCAATTGTTGATACCATTACAATTTACAAAGACACTACATTCCCTGTTATAGAAAATCTTTGGCTTTCAGATGGAACAACCACAAATATTGCTGTTCATCGACTAGAAGACTTTTCATCAATGATGTGAGCTATGCTTTGTTTTTAGTTAAAGTTTTGTTCATTAATATTTATATAAAAGTTTTCAGATAATTTTATGTAATTAAACCAGTATTTTAAATTGACAGAATTATTTGACACACTACAGAAAAAATCAAAACAATATCAACTCTAACAGTGGTATGAGAATATAATTAGAGAAAATACAAATGTTACTTTAGAAACACATTGTATGGAATATGAGAAATAGAAAACCAGATATGAATAAAAATATTTCTGGTTTTCCGTTTTAAAAGCAAAGTTTTATATTACTGACATGTTGAAACAATACAATTCAATTATTGAAATTGACAGTAGAAAAGCTTGTGTCAAGAATAATTCATCTATCGGATTAGAGGAAGATTTTGTGTTCCTTTACTTTCAGATTTGAATGGGACACCTATGACTACCACAGTGGCGTCTATAGTGTACAATGGAGGTTATTTGACAACTATACAGGCTCAGATATAGTTCATGGCTCTTCTCATATACATACACAAGGGGATGCAAGGGTAGGTTGATATGCTAGCTATGAACGTGGATATAGTCGTCGGATTCTCTTTAATACATTTACAAATTATTGCTAGGGTAAAGTGATTTTATAGCTTAAAAATGGGGATATAGTCAACGAAATGCTTAAAATGTACGAGGTATTGCAAGGTTAAGGTGATATGATAAAATCTATGATGAAGTCTATGGATCCCCACACAAGGTAATGCCAGGATAAGGTAATTTGATTTATTATACTTCAGGAAAATATCTGACATTCTCCCTTCATTTCATTGGACAAGCAGCATTTGTTAATTTTTACTAACTCTACTAAAGCCAAACCCCTTCTTTAGCAACACGTGACAAAGTCTAAAATTATCAGCTGTCTTAACCCGAAGTTGGAAATTATCACCCTACTTTACCCGAACATTGTCGATATGCTTAAAATATCATCCCACTTAACACGAAGTTAGAAATCATCATCCTAGTAGACCCGAACATTGCCGAAATCCTAAATATTATCACCCACCTTGACCTGAAGTTTGCCGATCAGGAAATATTATAACCTGCTCCGACCGAAACTGTTTTCAATTAACTTATGACTTAATACTATTAATAATAATCAATTGTATTTGGAATTCAGTATAATAAAAAACATAGGGTGATTAACATACTCGATGAAAAAATTATCACCCTCGACGTTGTCTCGGGTGATAATTTTTCCCTCGTGTGTTAATCTACCATAACACCTTCATCCAAGGGCAGTATGTTTATAATAACACACTGCTCTAAAATGCCATCATAAGGAGATGTAAGGTGATTTAATAACTTAACAGGTGTGAATATTGTCCATGGTTAGTCCAATTTAACCAAACAAGAATGTGCTAAGTTAAGGTGATATGATAACTAAACTGGTTTGAATATAGTCCATGGTTCTTCCAATATACCCAAACAAGGAAATTCAAGGGTAATGTGAAATGATAACTAAATAGTTGTGGAAATAATTCATGGTTCTTCCAATATACTCTGGTAAGGTTATATGATAAATAAAAGGTGTGAATATAATCCAGATACACAGAAAAAGTACCACGCATGCATGAATAACATGCGTTTTACACGCGTTTTTTATCCATGCGAAAAACATACGAAAGATAACATATAAACATATGTGTAAAACATGCATTTTTCAATGCATGTAAATTTGCACTTGTTTTAAACATGTGTTTCAATAAAACCCCATGAAAAAAAGTATTACACATCTTTTTCATGCCACCTATTGATAAACGCATAAAAAACGTATGTTTTACATGAATTAAAGCACGCATGTAAAACTTGCGTAAAAGGCAAGGCTGTCAACGCATGTTTTCCATATGTCAAACACATGGTAAACACATTTTAAATATGATTGTCACTATTTCGTGGGTATCACCCCTCGTGTTTTTCGCTAGTCAGAGTTGGTGGATAGTCTTAATCACAACCGGTATAGGAACGGGTTTTAGTGGGATAATCAGATGTCAATAAAGTCCTCCTTAAATGCACAAATTTTGTGAAATATTGGGTCATATTTTGAAACAGTATAAATATACCTTTTTTCAGAACAAGAGTGGCTGTGAAGATATTTTTAATGATTCACCACGCGGGCCAGATTGTTATTGTACACTTTATCATGGATGTTATCACAGACATTTTTACGTTCAACCAAGAATTGTAGAAGGATCTGGCCTTACCCCAGGGAAAGATAGAGGAGTACACGATTCAGATTATTTTATAGAAATTACAGTCACCAATAAAGCTATGCTTACCTCAGTTTCCACAAAGAAAGTAAGAACTTTGGATAAAGAGATTTATCTATTCGTCAGTACACATTTGCATGTTAAAATTGTATTGGGTTGACGCAAAAATAAAAATAAATTTCTTAAATTCGTTCACTACACTTGTCTCGTTTGAGAACAAAAAAAAAAAAAAAAACAACATCAACAACAAAACTGAACCACCTCCCCCGAAAAACTAAGACGCTTTATGATAAAATCCGTGTATTATAGTTTGGGTGATAAACTAAGACGCTTAATGATGCAATTCTTGTATTATAGTTTGGGTGTTAAAATAACCATCGGTTTTGATTATCATTTGATACTATATATCAGATGTTTTTTTTCATGTGATTTGTAATTTAACCTCACAATTTCGTTATTTTTACTATTATCTTTTTTTTCAATTTTGTAAAAAAAAAGTAAACGCTTAATCTGATGTGTATCCGTCAGATAACAATAGATACAACAGCTCCTCAACCAGGAAATGTACATGATGGTGTGTTTGGTGGTCCAGAAATAGATTACCAGCAAGATTACCATTTGAATTTTCACTGGAATGGTTTCTTTGATCCTGACAGTGGAGTGGAGTATTATAAATACATGGTTTCTGACCACTGTAGGGACAAAGAGGATTTATTAACAAGCGACAAGGTAATGTGATTCAGACCCATAAGAGAACAACTAGCTGTTATTCTACCTTTTATTTGGGTTTTAACTTGTATTTTTGTGATAAAATTAGAAGCAATGAAAAAGAAAGTGCACTCCCTATATATTTTAATGTAAAATTTACTTCATATTTGTAAAAAGGAATTCGAAGATACCAAAGAGGTAAACAGAAGTCGTGAATTCGAAGACAGACAAGACCTTGGTGAACAAAATAAAACAAAAGACAATCATAGAACACACGACACTCGTTGAAAACTAAAGCTGGAGTAACACGAACCCTACAAAAACCAGTGTGAGCTCAGGTGCTCCGGAAGGGTAAACAATTCCTGCTCCATTAGTGACAACCGTCGTGTTACTCAGTAATTAATGCCGGAATAAACGCTTTTATCATATCCAACCTTTTTTCTATTGGAATTACTTAAATTTATTTCATCCACATATTTAATTTAGGGTTATGAACAATGAGAACTTAACCATTTTAAATTAACATTGCCCTAATTTTACAAATCCATTTCTTCAGTTGATTTCAAATAATATAAGTGATGACAATTTTTAGAACATAATCTGTAGTAAATATTTAATTAAATTTTAGGCAATACAAACGTATGGCAGAAGTACAAGCTTGGATGCTACTGAAGAGGGAACTTACTTTATAAGTGTTATAGCAATAAACAGTGCTAATGAGGCATCAATTTCGGTTTGTTCTGACGGTGTAACCATTGTTAGAATCGAGCCTTCAGTAAAGAATTTTGTTGTTGATGGTTCGAAAACGGCACAACAGTTGGTTGTTGATACAGATAAGAGATTGTGGATAATATGGGACAATTGCACGCGATCGTTGGTTAACAACTCTGTTAATTGCGAGTATGTTACCTCTTTATAATTATTTCGTTTATTTACCATTTGTAATCAAACTGGTATGTTTGCATAGTGTCCATAATTTTCCTCACAAGAAGTTTAAAATTCTTCAAACGCTTAGGAAACATGTTGATTGTTATGGGTCAATATACAAGATTCTGATTATATATTCATATACTTTTTAAGTTGGGAATAACTTTATTTTCTATTTAAAATCAATTGTGTGTAAGCTATTTGTTGTTTTCCCTTGAAATAAAAAGAAAATTGTCAATGTAATCTATTTGACTAATTTTAGCACAGGGAAGATAAACGCTGTGGAGGATATCAATTTACTACCGGATATCGGAGCTACAGATATCACTTGTGACAATTTGCATGTGGAGATACCCTTGATGATGTTTGTCTTACCTAGAAGTTCACAGGTTTGAAGAATAAATAGGTCTTTTATAGAGTCCTGGATAATATTATATAAAATATTCTCTGGTAATTTTATTAACATAAAATGTCTCATAGCAATATATCTTTTCTTACACTTTAAGACAGTTTTACCTTTACATATTGGGTTAATATGATATCCTAATTTTTATTTTGTTTGTTGTAGCTAACTATCCGATGGGAACCTGCCGTTACAGAAGAAATAATCTATGATTATCAGATAGGCTTGTCATCAACGAAAGACAGTCTTGCACCGGATATCTTACCATTTAAATCAAGCCTCCATCATAAACACTTTCGAATAAACAACCCAGACTTGACAGAGGGAACAGTATTTTACATAACTATTAAGTCTATAACAAAAGCAGGCATCGAAGGCATACAGGTAGGAGTCTTTCTTATATATTTGCGTACATGTTATAGTTAATTTAGAATAATAATACTAATACAAGACTGACATTTAATTATTTTGCTGATGGAACTTGTTATTCTTAATTTATATCAGAATTTTTTATGATGATTAGGTTATTAGTGCAGCAACTTTGCACGACGTCGTATTCTCTTTTTTATATATCATATTGATTTGTTCTTCCGATTTATTAATTGTCTAAATGTTACATAGATTATAACGTAGTTTTTCTCTTTTGCTGTCTAGAGGCCATAAAAAGGTTCCCCGTGCTTAAGTTGTATGCTCTTATTTATTTTCAGGTACTGGAATGTATGTTGGAAAGACACTGATATTTATCTTTATAGTTGACTTGTCAGCGTTTATTACGTCATGAAACGTTTATTTCCGTTTCATTCCAATCATAAATCTTGAGTATTCATACATCGAAGCGTCTCTGCGACGGAGATTGAATCTCTCAATTTTTTACCCCAGCGTGTCTGACGAAGGTTTATCCGGAAAAACACTTTACACAGAGTTAAAAAGTTAATATTTGTTTTAAATCTATATAAAAGTGGATCGTGTCTTTCTGGAGTATATTCCTGAGTTGCTTACCCTTCCGGAGCACCTGAACTCACCCTGGTTTTTTAAGGGTTCGTGTTACTCTAGCTTTAGTTTTCAGTGTAGTGTTGTGTTTTCTATGTTGTCTTTCGTTTCATTTTGTTTGCCATGGTCTTGTCTGTCTTCCGACTTCTGTCTGCCCCTTTGGTATCTTCGAATTCCCTTTATTCTTTCCATTATATTTTATTTACGTAAACATATGGGTCGCATTGATTTTAATGTGCACTTAAACCGATTTTTGTGATTTTCAGTTCAAAACAAGTAGACTTGTGCTGATGTCATATGTATTGCAAATTCAGTTTTCGTAGTAGTAGTGCATTAACCCTAAACATTGGTAAATTTTTATATATCTAAATGTTTATAGAGTTTCGGACCTATCATAATAGACGTCACACCACCTAAATTTACCGGATCCCGTATCGATTTACACATGGAGGATAACCAACTAGTAGCTAACTGGTCAAAACAAACCTTTGAAGATGACGAAGATCCGTATCCTTTGGAATATAGATTTTCTCTAGGTAATCACTATACAAAGTAGAATCTTAATTCTGAGAAAAGTTTTTAGAGATATTAATGAAATAGTTGGATACTTTTGAAATCATTGTTACCTAAAATGTGTAAATAAAGAGAAAAAAGTCCAGAGGAGCAGGCTGTGCATTTAGGTTATTTGTTTTCTGGAACTCCATTTTGGGGGCGGGCTCCATAGAAAACCAAATGGTCAATCAAAAGGGGGGGTTATCACAGAAAAAATGACTAGCAGGTTTGTTTTGCGATTAAGTTCCTCGTAAATATAATTAAACATCTCAAGGTTTATTTTCGGTTTTTAGCAGTGGACAAGGGAGCCAAAAAAGCCGGAAATCTGGAGAATTATACCATTGGAAAACATGACAACAAATTAATAAAGACCAGGGGTTAACTCACTGTACCTGATAGTGAGCTACCTATTAGTATTATAATCGAAACTTTTTACCACACAGACTGTTATTCTTTCCTTATAATTGGCTGTTTACTGTAGCTTTGATTTTCAGGACATAATGAAGGGGGAACTGATGTTCTTGGATACCAGCCTCTGAAATACAATACCAAATGTACCCAGACAGTTCCACCTGACTGTGTAGCTATTGACATGTCAACATTAGATTGGTCATTACATGGACACCATGACTACTACGTAACAATAAAAGTTACTAACTTAGCCGGTCTTTCAAGTACACATTCATCCGTTGTATATTCTCACGATGTCCAGCTACCTTCTGCCGGGGTAGTCTACGACATTTATCCAACAAAAAGAAATAAACAACTTTTAAAGGTATTTTAAAAAAAAACACATATCATCTGTGTTTTTTTATCAACTACATGTATATTTATTATATTAGGATGATTTATAGTTCAATGATTTGTGTGTCTTATCCATTTCTTAAGCGAGCTTATATTTAAAATAGCGGATATCATTAAAGCAAATGCGTGATATATCCTTTGACTGATCTGGTAAAGTCTAGTTTCAAAAGATCATTGTTTCAAGTGTTAGGATTTTCTGAAGAGAGCATTGGTGGTGTCGCATAAATTACTACAACAAGGATATATCCAATCAAGGTTGAAATCGTCTCTCCTCTACTGTCGCCATCATGATTTGGTTGATCCATATGGCTGCAGTGTTTCTCAAATAGCTATGGACCTAATACCTGTAATACAACAAAAAGCCTCGAAAAGTATTGCACTTAGTAGTTGTCCGTGCCGACGGATTTGGCTTTCTATTTCGATTTGTTTGGATTTGAGTGCTTCTTTTGCTATGTTAGGATCTTGGACTCACTACGTTTTGATTCTAAGGCTACCGATGAAATGTTACTGTTTGAAATGTACATATAGCATACGAAAATTCTCCATATTTATTCAACATTGGTAATTTTGTATTTTCAAATGGAATTCTTTTTTACTTTTACCAAACAAAGAATTTGACATCAGAATCCAAAGGTATGTTATTGTCCGTCATATATTCAAGTATGATTTAAATATACTCAAAAACAAATAACAACAAGCTATTTTGAGTAGTACCAGGGGGATATTGTTGATGTTGTTCACCCAGTAGAACTAATATAAGATGTGGTTCTTATCTTACTGGTATTAATTCCATATTCTTTTTTATATATTGAGCTTGTTCTGCATGACAAATTTCATGCTTTGCCAATAATATAATATTATCATAAAAAGACTTTCAGAAAGTGTAACATTATAATATTTGTGTATAAGTGTAGAAAAAAGTCCTAAAACTGTTATATGTACATTACAAATATATATATATCACACTAAGACAATTCATTTCGCATGAAAATATTTAAATATTTTTATTTTGTGTTTGTGTTTATAAACAGTTGATAGAAAGAGGAAACAAGATCAACGGAGATTCAACAACAATACACTAAACACGTAACTGAAAACTTAGGAATGAACAGCCTTCACGTTAATTTAATCTCTGGAAACATATCTGTCACAATGAAAATGCATATTTAATTATTCATTATAGGATGTGATTGACATAGACTACTCCGACATTTCAACCTCATTGGCGGTAGAATGGAACGGATTCTATCATGTTCATTTACAAATGCATTACAAGATTTGTGCAGGAACTACCAAAGGAGGGTGTGATGTAGCATCAGCTGACAACATTGATAGTTCAATTAAACACTTCATATTTGACAGTCTGATACTTACACATTTACAGGTTCTTGTTATATTATATATTTGTTTAATGATTAGATTTACAATATTTAGACTATGATTTATGAGGCATAAAACTTTTCAATGAACAGTGATTCAAAACCCATAAAAGTATACCTTAAGACAGAATAAAAATTCATTGTCTCATACATTTGACAACTTGTATTTTTTAACCACTAAGTCGATGTCTCTTCTGGTGAACCAAGGTCCTCGAACGTATTCAGCAGCCCAAGCGATAGACGTGTCTAGCATGATAATTTCAACATATTGTTCTACGTTAATTTCTAGTGATGATACTTAATCATAAACTCCCAAAATAACATAGAATGTTTTTTTCTTAGTATTGCAAATGGCAGATGCCCTTCACGCTGGATTTAGTTGCCTGTTTCGGATTGTTTTGGTACTAGTACTTCATTTTACATTATTTGTTCTCGGCTGTCCTCTATTTTGTTCTTATGATACTGGTAACAGTTTACTCCTTGAAATGTGCATATAACAAATCAAATTTCACCATATATCCAAAATTGGAAAAACTTTTTTGGAAGACATTACCAGTACAAATCTAAACCATCTATACGGGGAAAAAGGCTCAATCTCCATGGTCTCATTTACAAAACAGGGGAAAAGTAAGGTGCTCTGGAAGGATAAGCGTTCCTGTTCTTCGAAAACATTTGATTTGTTTTGCAAAAGTCTTAAATTTGATATTGAAGATGTGGTATAAAAATAGAGATTGTTTGCAAAGCACTAAAAGGAATTCGAAGATACCAAAGAGGCAGACAGAAATCGTTAAGTCGAAAGACAGACAAGACCATGGCCAACAAAATGAAACGAAAGACTAACATAGAACAAACAACACTACACTGAAAACTAAAGCTGGAATAACACGAACCCTATAAAAACCAGGGTGGGTTCAGGTGCTCCGGAAGAGTAAGCAACTCCAGTAAACAATCGACTGTGTTCGTTCGAAAGGACATTTATGTCTTATAATATGGTTAAGCTGTATTTGTTTTATACATAATTTTTTTTGGAATCATCTGAAATAGTAACATCAATTCGTCAATGACGATGAAATAAACAGAATAGCACGTTTATATCTGCTTTTCATGATATTGTTTATTTACTCAAACATTTTGTGAGTAGTTTAGAAATCTTTTATAGACGTATTATTTAAGCGTAGAAGCTATTGCAAGTACTGGATCGGTAAAAGTATCATCTGACGGTGTAACAGTCATTAATAATAAAACCGAATTAATGGGTATAATAATCAACGATGGACCTTCATGCAAAGGTTTGTAATGAATTTAGAAATAAGAAAAAATGTAGATTTGTTGCAGTGATAACTCTTCGGATGTAACCCAAATTTCTTACCAAAAATTATTCCTTATTTTGTTTTCTTCGTTTTTGTTGTAGTTTTGCTTTACATTTTAGATTCTTATTGTATTAATTTGGTTTTAATAAATTTAATAAATATTTTTTCCATGACGCAGTACACGATGTACTGTGACATGAAGATGGTTGTTTTCTGATTCTATAATCATATTCTGCCTGGCTTGTATGAATTCTCTGATCAATATGAGTGTTATAATTCATTTATCCAGATAAAAATAAAGTTTCTTGTTTTATTTAAATATGAGGGCGGCCTATCAGACATATGCAAATGTACAAATCCCATATACAGAATTGAACATGTGAACATATTGTACGATAACTGAAGGGAAAAAGATACATATACAAGTATTCACCAGTTGTACTTCACAACTCAGTCAGCTATTAGATATAAAACAAGAATACACCATACAGGATGCATAACAACAGACCTTAACAACCGAAATTTACCAATATCAATTATA
>JAULBM010222295.1:0-17138 GCA_032357055.1 Geukensia granosissima
AAATAGTATCAAATATTGCATCAAATTCATGAATTTCTTAGTATTTTCAAATTTAAAGCATTTTCAATGTGTCGTGTCCATTGTAGAACTAATTTAACTAAAAATTTTGTTGGATTTTATTTTTATAGACATTATTTAATACAAAAAATATAAAATAATAGATATTAGCCAATTTTACTTCTTAGCCAAATTCTTGGGCCAAAAATGGGCCTTAACGACCCTTGTCCTTTGTTGATAAATTCATGAAATTCATGATGCTTTTTATTGTTATGATATACTATTCGTGTTACATGATGAAAACAAAACAATTGTTTTGAAAAGGATACCTTTTAAAAGTTCGTTGGTATAATCTCTATAATAATCTATCCTCATTTGATCCGTCATTTCTCCACAATCAGAAACTCCATTTTCTGTTATGTAAACATCAGTAGAGGGGTATTCTTTATGTATCCAATTCATCAGCTTTCTCATACCCCAAGGAACAATTTTCAACCAGCCAGATTTTGCACTACAACAGACAAACACGCATGAGACATGTTCATGTAATGCAGTTTTATCTATTGTTTATTTATCTATATTGACTCGTAGTTCTATAATGTAATGCTATATTTTTAACGTTTCTATCCTTTGCATTTGACGTTATATAAATTTTTACACCAGCAGTATAAACCAGTTTGAACGTGCATTTGAAGACTCACTCCATAGGGATTTGTATTTATTGAGAGGCGGTAAGACATTGATCGACCAATTTACTCAGCGGAAATTCGGGATGCCTGGAACGAGATGCGGTATTTACCTTTATTCAATATTGTCGGAATTTGGGATATAAAGATTTATTTTCTCTGGAATTGATTGTCTGTTTTATCAGGATTCCGGGATTAGACCCAACTCCTCTCAACCCTCTATAGTCATTTGCCTATAAGGATTTACAATGGTCTGGCAAAGATGCCGTTGTCTGCGTCCGTTGTTCCGTCACATTTTTCTTGTGACTAAAATTCGTTCTACATTTTTCATTAAAAATTTTAATGCGAACTTTCGTAATTTTGTTTTGGTCCAGATGTGAAAACAAGAACCAAAACATTGTCATATACTAATCCAGTCTCCTCTTCAGAATAAGATTCTTAATTTGTGATAGAATGGTAACATAACCTTTAGAAGCGCATTAACCTGCTGAATTTTTAGTTTGGAAAAAAAGAGTGAAATGGAGTTATATGACTTGAGCTACTTCCACATTGTAAAGATTTTATTCGAAATTAACTTTTCATGTTCAAAACTAATAATAATTACTGAAAGTGTGAGTGGGTCTGACACAACAGGGCAACGGCTTTTGACTACCAGTGGAAAATAGGTGTTTATGGACGAAAATTTTGGCTTTTGTAGCGGCATAAGCCTTCTTTTTTTTCGAACATGAATCTTTACGTACATGTAGCGTGGCATTCTCCACACACTTCACCCAGTACGGTCGACGGCCAGGCTTAAGGGATTATGACCGTGTTTTAGTTTTACGATAGAATAGTTGCCTATAGCCTGTAATTGTGCAATGGGCTGTTGGACTGATTTTTGTAGATATTAGAAAAAAGGCCCAAAGGATAGCATTCAGTCATGTTAGTTGATATCCATCCACATTTTTGTTTTCAGAATGGTTTTATACGTAGATACGCAATAAGATTTCCAAAGAGGTATGGCCATATTCCCAAGTATTTGAATCACTATTAAGACCATTTCATAAAAGTTGTAAAACCGAACTTTTGTGAATGTTTAATTTATCTTTAAGGTTTTTTATTTCATTCCATGGATCCAAACACAAAGGGCTCAAGGTGTTTAATTTTTATTTTCAGACACATTTATTAAACTCCCTTTACATTTAAGTTAAGTATTTTGATTTTGTTTCAGTATATAAACAAGAGGCAAAAGGGTCCAATCTTTAGACAAATGTTGTTGTTTTCTAAATACAAAGCCAAAAATATATCTTAAATGAAGAGGAATTAAAATTATTAAATAATATTTTTAATGCAATATTTTGCAACCGATTATATGAAAATGTTATACCATGTTGAAATTTTAAACATGTTATATACAAATATATGTGTATCTATCAGAGTATCCCAGAAAAGTAAGAATAGTAAATTTTTATAAATTGTTCCAGATGAGTTACATTCATCCAATAAAGTGTTGTTCATATACCTCCCAGTCATTTTGAATAAACAGATTAGTTACAACTGGCAGCATCTCGCGAAAAGATGGCTGAAGGTTGTAGCTGGACTGTACTACCTACCTGTCATATATGAATATGTGTTGTCATGGGTGAGACAGAGAGGTCCAATGAGGCCTCAACATCCTGTCATTGTAGAACGGTTATAGATCTTATTTTTGTTATTTAAAACTACTCACGTTTTCCAGTTTGGGTCCTCCGATTCTGCCACATCCGGGTCAGCTGTTAAACTTGGAGAGTCGTTGTTTGGTTTGTCAAAGATATAGCGTGTTGTGTAATGATTGATTCCCATGAAGTCTGCTGAGCCTTTTAAACAAATATTGTGTTTTATTGTACGTCAGTTTATGTAAAAACCATGCAAAATGTATTCAAATGGTGATTCAAAAAGGTGATTCAATGGGTGATTCTAAGGGAGATTAAACCTTGGAAATCCAATACCTGTTTAAATATGATACTATAGATTTTATTTAATAGTTATGGGCAATAAAGTTTTGGTTCGTTTTTTATATATTTCTGCACTGCTTATTGGATACTTAATATTTACTAGGAATAGCACAACCAAATGTTTATTCTTCAGCTTTAGGCGATAAATTGGTTTGATCCGGACTAATTTGGATGGGATGAGTAAAGCTTCAACGGCAAAACAACTTCAACCGTTCACTTCAGCTCTACCTCATACCGAGTATGCATTGCAATAATATTTACTTGCAGTCTAATTTGCTTTCTGAATATTGATTATTAACACATGTAAGATGTGTTTTTCTAGTATGCATCCCACATTCTTTCTTTTAAATATTAATATTTTTTCAGTTTTTAAACATCAACAGTTGACTTTACAAGTTCACTGATAAGAAAGGACGTTACCTTTGATCATTAGTTTTTCCTCTTCTGTAAATACTGGTAGCCTTGATTTTGAATAATTTTGAGCTCTGCTCTTTTCTGCAACTTTTGTCTTCATTATCTCGGGATAATCACCATCAACATAAATAGGATGTGCATAAACTCCCAGATCAAACTTCATCTTTCTGTCGGAGGCGTCTCTATCAGCTTGACTTTGTGTCTTTGGTTCCTTCCAGTCCGTGCTGAGAGAAATTCCTATTTTGCCTGCAACAAAAGTAAATGACCTTCTAGCTAAATGCGAAAAATTTCATATTCTTAGTGTGATAATTTGATTGAAAAATCATTATGCATTTTGGGTTATAAGCATGTGGACTTGTGTATGTTTAAAAAAATTGTTAATGAAAATGAAAAGGTATAGGTAAATGCCAGAGAAAATGCATTCCAACCACGAAAAAAAGTAAATTACAAATCTAGAGGTTTGCATGATTTTAAGAGGTTTTATCCTCTAAACTTTTTATGGGCTTTAAGTTGAACTTTTATAAAAATGGCTTAAACAATATCAAAATAATGCATATTAAACTTAATATAGAACAAGATGTTGTTTAAAATCTTGTTTGTACCAATATATCTCATATGAGCCTTATCGCTATCGACAATTATATCGGGGATGGATTCTAGTTAATTCCAATTATGTTTGTAGCCTTGAGTTTGATTGGATGTCGTCATCAAATCCACGTTTGATGATGTCGCAGAAACTACACAAGTGTAGATAATAATTCTATGGTTTAAATGTTGACATAAAATAAAATTTTATTCAGAGAGAGAAATAGCTGTCATCGAAACAGAAACACGTGCCGCCGAACAGGAAACTTTGACTATAGTACAGTCAACTAATGAAGTTATGACGAACTCCTTCCATCGCTCTCCATGTAGTGCCCGATTGGCGAACGACTCTGCTGCCTTTTGTTGAGGTAGGAGGCGACAACAAAAATAAATACACAGCAGAACCGATCTGCACTGTTCTGCATAGTTGCTTTCAAAATTACTCTGGTTCTACCAACACCAACTAGAAAGTTACAGAAAGTTTTCTAACTGACGCCATCTTAGTACAGACATCAAGTCGGCCAAATTACAACAACTTAAACAAAGTTCCAACATGCCTCCAATAACACAAATACATCAACTCTCCACCAGGCCATTAATTGCATTAGAATGGGGTCAACAAAAATTTGATTCTGATTGCGGCAATACTGTTGACACCTTTAGTGCTCACCTTGCTGAGAGTCGTAGAATTCTCTCCTGTACGTTCTGTAGGCTTTGGCATGTGCTCTTATAATGTTGTGATTGACGACGTATGGTCCTGTGTCTGGTTTACTAATTCCTGGTGCAAATACACCAGCGCCGTAACCTAACCAGGACACCACTCCTGGTTCGTTAATTGTTATCCAACTTTTAACCTGTAAAGTATAATTGTCTAATATTTGAATATCACAATAATAATGTTTGTAAAAATGAAAAGATATGGGTAAATGTCAGAGTTTCTACATTTCAATCATGTGAAATAGAGGGAAAATACAAATACAGAGGTCGCCTCAAAGCCTTCAACAAGGGTAGATTACAAGGGATGGTATTTCACCCTTGTTGAATGCATTGAACAGCTCTAAATCGCCTTGTCTAAATTGAAAACGTGTATACGAAAAATAATAGTACTCTTACCTGAATATTATCAAAAGTACATGTAACAAAACATTAATCATATATTTCACCTCGTTCATTTTTCTTTTTCTCTGTAAAGATTCTAAATATCGACGGATACCTCTTTATTTCAGGGATTTTACTTTTTTGCAATAAAAGAGTGTTTTCTTATTAGCCTAAATAACTTAATTTCTGTATTTTGCGTATAAAAACGTTAAACTTTTAATACAATGGTGCTTTTCGTTTTCTCAATAATGCTATTTATAAGCTGGCAAACTGTAAAAAACAATGTTACAATTTTGTAACATTCGATAATTTTTAATATCAAATGGGTGTTAAGGAAAATATCGACCAGCAGAATGTATCGCCAGATAATTCAAGCGTTTTTTAGGGAATAATTTTATCATTTGTTCTTCCGACAAACCTTATTTCCATATTCTTTGAACATCTCCTTTGCGTAATCGTTGAAGTAATCGATAATAGTGTCATTTTCCCACCCTCCGACATCATCGATTGTTTGCGGCAGATCCCAGTGGTACAGTGTAATCATCGGTTTGATGCTGTATTTAATCAGTTCATCGATAACATTGTGATAATACTGGATCCCTGCTGGATTACGTGATGATGGAGTGCCGTCAGGAAAGACTCGACTCCATGATATTGAAAACCGGTAGTAATGCACCTTAAATAACAATAGACATTGAGTTACCCATTTTGTGTAATATTTTCCAATAGACACCTTAAAGTGAGATAATTTTTGGTGTTCGAGTCAATATTAATTTATGTTAATAATGATACTCTTGAATATTTACTAGTTAATTTTAGTATATGAATTATTTTCACTGTTGTCGTCTGCCAAAAGCGACATAGGTTTTATGTCTTCGAAAAACAGCTGATTAGATTTATCCTCAGAACCAAACTGTTGACCTCAGCCTCCGGTTTCTGGCAACAGTTTGTTCTTCGGGTCGAAACACCGGTTTTTATCCAACATAGTAAATAACTATATTGTCTTTCTTGTACATAAGGGGAAATAGTGTAATCATACTTTTTTGAAATAACTGTCTCTTTATCAGCATTTGAATAGTAATAATAATATAATTAGTATAGTATGAAAAATCCTTTTTGATATTGAAGTGTTTTTTAAGGTTTCAAAGGCACATATTTGTGAGAAACTAGAGAGATACAATTTTCAATTTATTTTTTTTTAATTTCATTTATTTTTTCCAGAATTGTTACATATTTTCCTTTAATTTTTCAAGATTAAAAGGCAAATATATATATTTTATTTCAAAATAGTCAGGATATACATTTGTAACTTCAGAATTGTGTTTCTTTTATGTTAGCTTTTATTCCTCTGATGTGTTCAGATCACCACTGAAACAATCGAACTATAATCAAAACTATAATTTATATACTTCTAGATACGAAAATCAGAAGGTCAGTACTTAAAAGTTCCGATAGAAGACACATTATGTCAAACTTGTAACATATTATGTCAAACTTGTAACATATTATGTCAAACTTGTAACAGATTATGTCAAACTTGTAACAGATTATGTCAAACTTGTAAAACAGTTGAAGATGACTTACACTATAACTTTATACCATATTGTAAAACTAATTTAATTCCTACAAACGAATATTTTGAGTTTTTAAAAGAAAACATATATGATTTCAAAGGTTGAATGAGATGGAAAAACTAGTATTAATCCTTAACCCCTAAACTCAAGAGCAAGTGTATTAAATAGGTTCCCTTTTTAAAAAAGTCATTAGAACTGAGAACAGGGGACTCTTAGATTCATTTGTTTGTTTTATAGTGTACTTGATAATAATGTAAAAATTTTATTTTCTTGTGCATCAATGTTGTTACTTTAAATTGTATATATGACAAATACAGTTCGTGATTCTAGATAAGAGTATATTTTGTTTGATTACTATTTATGCAAAATACAGTTGCATTACAAAATTATTTGCACTACAATAGGGCTAAGAATCTCAAGAGAAAACCCATCTAACAAATACTGTTTATTCATTATGATAATAAAAACAACTAGGAGGACAAGTTGGCTGTTCCCACTTCTTTTTCTTTAAAGTTTTGATGAATAGATGTAATATTAATGAAGACTCCGAGTGTGTGTTGAAATTTGTTTGTTCTAGACCATTTGTGTTGCCTTTTAAATACTTGTTTTAGAGCTTCCGGGCCGGTTCTGTGAATTATTCTCAGTATCTAATGATTATAGTCAAAGAGTGAGAACGGGGAATTATAAATAGATCGATAATAATGAGGTGAAATCTGGAATCAAGGCAGGTGACTATACACTCCAAACTTAAAAATACTTTACAAAAACGTAAATAACAAATCCAACGGGGACGATTTTTTGTGAATGTAGTTTTAAATCATAAAAATCAAGAATTAGGTGAACAAAAAAATATATAATTAAACATGTTTTAGATTTTCGGAAGAAAAATCACTGCCAACTTGATGATCATCATTTAAAATGTTTAACTGTTGAATAAATATTCATTATTTTATTTGTTTTCATCTCTTCCCTCAAGCGGACATTTATAGTGAGCTTTGAAAATGGTAATGTTTTGTTAAGTTATTTTTTTTTACATTTCCAATTTTGAAGTGTATAGCCACTTGTTCCAGTTCCAGATTTCACCTCGTATTTTTTTGTAATTTCAATTTTCCGTTCCTACACTGTGATAATGACCTCAAGGAAAACTTAATACGATAATCTGTGATGTTCATGTCATATTGCCCAAACGATATTCAAATTTCAAATTTAAATTTGCTTACTCCTAAACTCTTCAGCATCTGAACGTCTTCCTTGTACTTATGATAGGAATCTGCAGCCATGTCGCCATTTTGACATCGGTATGCCATACATTTATGTAGAAATGTATCCCAGATACTGGGACCCCTACCTGAAAATATAAGCGAATGTCAGGACGACAAAAGCAAAGTTAGGGGAAAATGGGAAATAACAGTCATTTTCTGTTTTATTTCTATGATATCAGCTTGCAATCATATTTGGTTTCCAGTGTTTTCATTGGTCAGCTTGAATGGGAGAGAGCGCACTTGTAACATGCCTTAATGTTTGTCATATGTTTATTAAGCAATCATTTGATTGATTGATTCATTGATTGTTGGTTGCTTTAACGTCCAGTGGCAAATATTTCATGCTTATTAAGGACGAGAGTTCAACAATAATCTATATCGAAAAAGCGGTGGGATGGGACACAACAGGGCAAAGGTTTTTGACGGTCACTGGAAAAAGGGAGTGATGGGTTAATTTCGCCTTTTGTAGCGGCATAAACCTTCTCTTTTTCGAAAACTACAAAAGGGGTCTTTTACGTGCAAGGAGCGTGGCACTCTCCAAACACGTCATCCTGTATGGTCCACGACCAGGCTTTCCGTATTATAACCTGGCAGTCCCCCCCCTGGGTCAGCTCTGTGTGTCGAGCCCTGGAGACCGCTCCAGTGCCCAGTTTTCGTAAGAAAAAGAGCTGTTCGTTGTAATAGATAAACTAAAAATTATATATTTAAAGTGCCGATTATTATGATTGACATCCTTTTTTGTTTGCCAGTTTTTTCAACAGATCGTTGGTATTCCATCCTGCTCACGCTACTGACTGGTTTGCTGTCGTTATCGCTTGATTGATTGATTGATTGATTGATTGATTGATTAGGTTTAGCGCCACTTTCAAAAATATTTCTGTCATATCGCGGGTGTCAGTTTTTTCTGGTAGAGGAGGCCGGAGTACCCGGAGAGAACCACAGACCTTGGGCAGGTGATTGACAACTTTATTACCTGCGATATGAGATAAACAAAACCTGATTTTGTATGGTACAAAGTCAGTTTCGAACTCACGCCGTATAGTTGATAAGCTACAGTGATCTTTACAGGTAAGTTTATATCAACTACCTTGATCATTCGGCTACCCAGGCCCTTCGTAAACGCTTGAAACAAACTCTAAAAAGAGCTACTGCAAAATAACTTCTTCTTTTGCCACATTGATGATATTTTGACACTGAACGATCCCATATTCAGTGAACATTTCAAGTGAATAAAGGAGACCACATTGATAAATCTGATTCACACATGGATTAATTCCACGAGATGGACCAGGACGGTACACTTCTTTTTAAGATTTACAACAAACTACATGACCATCTTTCCAACTATAAATACCGCATATTCATTCTGCAATATCTCTGCCCGTCGGGTCTACGGGGTGTATGTGTCACAGTTCATCCATTACTATCTTGGGTTTTCAAGTATCGGGATTTTTAACAGAGGGCTGCTGTGATGTACATTAATACCAGGATTCATCCAATCAAGGTTGAAATCGACCTTCCTGAAATTATATATATCTGAACAACAATCATGAATTTGTTGATCCGTCTATCTCAGCTTGTTAAGGGCATGTTATCTGTTATAACTTAAAATAAAGAAAGAATCTTCTAAGATTGACGTTCACTCGGACTAGAGATAAAAGATTCTATGACAGGTGCCGCAAGCGGGACAAAATGAAAGTACCCTTACAGAGCGACCAGCCTTCCTCCTGTTTTTATAAGGAGTTCTTGGTCTTCTAATTTCTGTTCCTATTATTTTCATTTTGCCCGTTTTCTTTTTTCGAGCGTTATTTTTGTCTTTTATGAACAATTAATTTCTGACTCCTCACATGGGTTTTTTACCCTGGACTTTGTAGTTTTGGAATCCTTGATGATGATATATGTTAAATACATGTATTTACTTGAGGTTCAGCAGTAGTCTGCACGAAGTTTTCTGAGGTACTTTACTGTTACAAAAGGACGAAGAAAAGATGAGTAATATATAAAATGTGAACGATTAGTATTTCATGCTTTAGAGAAAATAAAGGATATACATTAACGAAAACTCTCTATTCAGAATATCGGATCTAAACTACAATATTCATTTAGTCAGGAATACTAATTATATCGGGTTAATAGAATCCTAACCTAAATGATACTGTTACATCTAATATATGTGTCTTGATAATAATATATTTTCAGGGAGTTACATATGCCCTCACAGAAACATGATCACCACAAAATTACAGATATGAATCGCCAAAAACTTGCAGCTGAAAGATCGAAGGATGAATCTGATTCACCAAAACCTAAACGTCATCGCAATACAGAGCTCTGTTTAATAAGTGGGGAGGAGGTTATAGGTAAGCAATTTATATGAACATACAGACATTACTAATTTCAAATGCCCGTCGATTGTCAAGAACAAAATATATATGTGTAAGTTTGGTAAGAATGTTATGATTAAATTTTATTTATGAGATACTACTATTAAAGAGTTTAAATGCAGATTCGTCAATATTTTGTTTGAATCTCGAACTTTCTTTGGTTTTGGTTCTAATGCTACTAATGAGAAGTTACCCGTTGAAACTTACATATAGCATAGCAAAATTCTCCATATTCTTTTGTATTTTTTATTTTTATACAAATGTGCAAAACGTTGATTTATTCGAGTAGTTTTAAAGTTATATTTAAAAAAAATAAAAATGGTTGAAGAAATAGTTGATGGGCAAGTATTCAGCTGCAGAATTCTCAAGTGTGCAAGTTTTCAGATGCAGAATTCTTATATAAGCAAATATTCAGATGCAAAAGTCTTATATGGGCAAGTATTCAGATGCAGAAGTCTTATATTTGGCAAGTATTCAGATACAGAAGTCTTATATGGGCAAGTATTCAGATGCAGAAGTCTTAGATGTGCAAGTTTTCAGATGCAGAATTCTTATATGGGCAAGTATTCAGATACAGAAGTCTTATATGGGCAAGTATTCAGATGCAGAAGTCTTATATGGGCAAGTATTCAGATACAGTAGTCTTATATGGGCAAATATTCAGATACAGAAGTCTCATATGGGCAAGTATTCAGATGCAGAAGTCTTATATGGGCAAGTATTCAGATACAGAATTCTTATATTGGCAACTTTTCAATGATTTAGTTGACATACATGTTGTACTACCCACGACTGTTTTTTTAAAGTTTCGGTCAAAATAATGCACTTTTACTCTTGTCTTATGTAAAATGTTTTGTTCATTTATTTCAGGGGATTTAGAAGTGGCGATGAGTCTACCTACATATGCATATTCTGTTGTTTGCATACAAGAAACAGAATTTTATGTACTGGACCTAAAGAATTACGAACGACTTATTGAAAAACGAAACCCACAGGTTATTGAAATAATGAGATATTCTGTACTTGAGAAATATTCTCTAAGATTATCATGGCTGAAAAACAACAATGATATTCCATTCTTTCGATATTTATTGTACAAAATAGCAGAGAATTACCGAAGAAAGAAATTAAAGAAGGATGAAAAAAAAACGTCAGGAAAAGGAGAGGCATTCTCCTAAACAATCATGAAAAGGAAATTCAGTCTCCTGAACAATCTGGTGCTAACAGCATACAAAAAGGACTTTTATTTGAAATGTTTGAACCCCGAAGTATATTTTTTGCAATAAGAATGAATGAATGAAAAACTGAGGCAGACGGGTACTTAAAATTATAGAGCGAAAGCAAATAAAAAGTAGTGGTATCCAATTTACACACGCTCTTGTTAATGATAGTATTCCTGGAGTTGTCAAGATAAAATCAAAGAAAAATCGATAAGAACTTGCATGGCATTAAAAAATCAAGGTCAGCGTCTTGAGGTAACGCTGTAAATGGTGTCATTTTAAAAGCATAAGGGTGAATAGTTGATTAACATTAGTGAAGCTTTTTTTCTCACGTAACATGATTTGAACTATAGTACACCAAACCAATTTTGCCACAGCATAAGTGAATCTCTTTCAAATGTTTCATTATTAAATATATCATATTATATATCGTTGGAATTATAATCTTTTGCGCATCTGAACCTGTAGTTAATTTTTTTTAAAACTTGAAATAAAAAATTTCCCCATTAGATGTAATGTTAATTTTTTCGACTTTGAGAATTTGCTTCATTTTGTTGAAGCAATCAACAAATGGTCTCTGGTAACAAGACATGATAAAAAATCTATTTTTGGTGGATTTTATGACAGATAAAAGAAGAAATTTTAAGAATATATTTGAATTATAGCCTACTTCAAACAATGAGTTCCAGGGGGGGGGGAGGCTGGACAAAGGTGTACAACTGTGTCGATGCCACTGCTGTTGGATCAGATGTCACTTTGGGCATTCGCCTGCCCAGTTGTCAGAAATAAAATTCATCACATACTGTTTACAGAAATAGACGGTATTTGTTTAAATTACGGAGGCTTCATTCTTTTTATTTCACATGGTAGATGTCATTGCCGCCTTATTTGTCTTCCTGTTTCGTTAGGAGAACTATCATAACCTTCCTTTCTGAAGGCTCTAAATATCTACACCACAGTCTCTCAACATGAAACACAATTTTAAGGTACTATTTGATTCTGTAAAGGCCTATGCAAGAAATTGGCAAAACAAGGAAAGGAGGAAGTCGAAACGTCCAAAGTGTGTAAAAAACTGTAAGGTCACTTACACAAAATAGAAAGATAAATGCGTACAAAATCGACATATATTTTCAAAGATCCAGATGTTGTCGAATCTCTATCAATCATATTTACTGTTGTGTCAGCAGATAATGCCCCAAATAATATCATTTTGTCTGCAAAAACATTACATCGATTGTTTAATTAATAAGTCCAGGGTATAATGCCCATGCAAGAGATTAAAAGTGCAAAGTCTAAAGAGAAAAGACAAATTTGAAACAAACTAAAAGATAAAACGTAAACAAAAGGAACAAGGGCTTGGAATCTACGAACTCCTTTACAAAACAGATTTGGATCAGATGCTCATGAAGGGTACGCATCCCCAGTCTTGCGCGCAATAACCCGTCGTAGAATCCTTAAACTCTAATCCGGGTCAACGCAATCCCAGAAGAGGTCAACTTGTTTTTGTATTACCGGTAACAGGTAACTAGATGAGATCCACTGATACCATATAGATAAACCAATTTGTGATGATAAAATTTTAGGATAGACGACTTCAACCTTGATTGGTTGTTATAAGTTAGGCATTGAGAACATACATGGCAATACATTTAACACATATAACATTATAATAAATGGATATCATTGATAATCAGACGTCAGTTTTGTCTTCCTTTGTGATTTCCGCATAAGTTACAAGTAATATGATCTAAATCATTGAATTGGATACCAACGTAACATGTCCTATATTAGTGTCCAGTGTTTATTGCTGGGATTGCCAATATTCCACCAAATCTGCCTCGAAGCATATCATTTCAATATAAAACAAATTTCAAGAGAGAAATACTGTGACACTTATTATTTAAAGGTGCCATAAATAAAATAAGAATACTTAAGGACTCCAAGGTCCTGATGGATATTTTAAACACGAAATCAATGTCCTCTTGTAACAGCATCAAACGTTTAACTTTTCTTTCCCTCTCCTTCCCGATCTCAATATTTTGAGGCAGACTTTGTTAAAGAGCCAGCGAAGAAAAAAAAAAGAAAGCTAGCCCAAACATTTAATTTCAGCTTTTGTTATACATATATATTCACTAAAAATGTTCGATTTTGTTATTATCTTAACATCATCAAACTCATTTAAAACTTAGCGAAACTTCCAAGTCTAACCCATACCTTGATTTTTATGTTGAACTAGACAATAGATCAAGAGTCATGCTTAATTATATGACAAACGTGATAACTTCCTTTAACTTTCCAATAGTCAAATTTCCGTTCAATGGCAGTAACATTCCAGCTTCCCTGTTTATTGCGGCGATATCTCTGCTTATTCCAGTCTTACTCAGGACTGGAACAAGTGAACAAATTATGAATCAATATGTTGACTGTAAGCCGGAACATTGAGAGTGGGAAATTTTTACTGCTACTGGTAAAATGCTGTTTGGATATGGCCTGAAAATTTAGCCATGCAACTGGTCGCTCAATGACCATCTAATACGAGCTGTTACAAGTGGTTTTTAACGTGCATAGAACGTAGCATTTTGTAAACATTGGGCGTGTTAAATGTCTTCCATCGGTCCGGACGGGTTGTGAATTCATACATTTCCCACAACCAGTGACGACCTTTTGGCATATCAGTGGCTCTAGGAAGGATATACCTTTTGCTTTTTCTTCCCCTGCACGTTCTGTGGGAAGGGGTGGTCGAGTATTTATACATCCCGCATAGCAAACGGACGCCCCATTAGCAGGAGTTCTACCTGAAGGCGGAGAAACCAATCCACCGATTTGTATACCCCGGCTGCCATCGGGGAGTATTTTATTAAACATAGCCATGCTCGCCCGGGTTGGAGTAGAATAACATTTTCAAAAAAATGCTGATCATTTTCTCCACCTAATTCCTGTACGCCTTTTGTTTTATCCTTTAATGGTTAATACCGGATTTAAAAATGGACAACTCGTCGGTTGTCGTTATCTGAGAAGGAACTACTTATCCATTCGGACCACCTTATATTTTACCCGGTTTATGTTAGGGTCTGCATTATTTATAATTGTTTGCATGTGAAATATATTGAAATATATATTTATTTATTTTTTGAGTACTTTATAGACACATTTTCAACTAAAAATACTTGTTATTGGTATCTTTGGAACAATTGATTACATTTTCCCTCAAAAACCGGATTAAATGTCAGACGTTTAAAAAATACAGATAACATTCAAGGGCTAACAAGTAGGTAAACTTGCTAAGCGGTACAGAGAATTTTTTTGAAAAATATTATTTTGCAACCTGTTGTCGGAAGAGGCTCTAAAGGGGAAACCCCTTTTCTATCGGCGAAGGCAAAATCTGAAATGCATGCTACCAACTGATTAATTAAAAATTTAATACTTTGATTATTTTCTTATGGTTTAGATGTCATAATCCAACCCAAGTTCACTTTAAAAGGGCATATGGTCCACATTTACCGGAATTAATCCGGATTAACTTTTGTAGAGGAACAGACCCTTAATCCGAAGGAATAATTTAAAATAACGACTGGCATTAATTTTTCACGAAGTTTTTTGTGAAATCTAGAACCCCTGCTGCTAACATCTCTGATCCCATCGACTGAGCTGTGTTCAGCGCCCAAGACCACTCAGACATCTAGGCTATATAAAATTATGGCTTTCGGTGACTGGGAGAAGCTTTTCCACGTCAGCGTATCTAGAAACATAGCATAGTACATGATGTATTGTTGCGTGTAAATTGTATTTTTCATTTATGCAGGCTAATTTGTCCAGCTTTTCATGTATATTGAAAAGGATTCGTATTTCTACTCAAAGCTGCCATATCACATCACTTTATACAAACTTCTTAAACCTTGCTTTCATATACATATATTAATCAATGCATTGTATCTAACTTGTCTTTCCTGTCGTTCATTGACAAAACAGTATGAAATCGTATGGCATAGTGTGTCTGGTGACATGTGGGACATGAAGAAGTTTAAATTTGACCGTCATTAAGTGGATGGCTGTCTCGTGGACAATCATGACACATATCCTCATTTTATATATCACATCTGTCATACTCATCGACCAAACAAGATGGCCGTCTCGGTCTATCCTTGGTTAACTTGGGAACCTTGGGAAGTGATCGCCCAAGAATTCTTTTATCTGAAACTGATTGTTTGGTCAATGAGTATGCAAGATAAAATTCAGGGTGAGGGAACCTGTGAAACCCTCTTCTAATGTTTGGTTCTAATTGCCTCATCGTTTTCAGATTTCGCAGTGAATTTCCCATAGAATTTCACATTCCATAAAGTTCGGCTGTGGCAGCGATCATGTCTGCGACGAAGCCACTTCAGTACAATCCAAATAAAGTTTGTTCCCTCTGAAAGCTTTAAAGTTTCAAACAAATATATTTTGAATTTTGAGTCCAATGTTAAAATGGGTTCAGCTGGGGTTCGGCCACCCTTGTTTGGCTGCTGGAGATGTTCGATACAAATGAAAGAGGGGACTAAATAATGACAATTCCACTAAATTTTAATTCTAAATCGCTCAGCAGTCTTCTGGGTCAATTTCCAATAAAGTTCAATGACTAGTTATATCTTATCTTGGAGGGTCAATGAGGATGCTGAATATAATTCTTAGAGAGGACCACCTAAGGATGATTTCACGTTAAGTATGGTTCTAGTTGGCTAAGTAGTGTCAGAAAAGGATTTTTGTCCCATGTTAAAGTTCAGCTGTGCTGGTCAACTCAGTTGGTCGGTGGGTGTGCTGGAGGATTAAATTAAAAGGAAAGGATATGGAATATATGCCAGAGAGAGACTATCCACATCTTATATGCGTTTATAACATAAATTTCAATGCCAAATTCAACTGCATGTAAAGCACTTTTCATCAGACAAGCAACTGGGCAAAAATAAGAAGACAAGATTCTAGTTATATTCATGGATCAAATGAAATATAAGAGTTCATGACATGATGAACGAAAATAAGCAAAAAAAAAAAAAAGAAGAAAAAGAAAAAAATGGAACAGTGTTCCAAAGTTCCTCGTCGAGGCATTGTGAAACAAGTGTTTGGATGACAAAAATATATAAAAATTTAAGTGAAAATACGGCAAAGCTTTCACGACTAAGACTCGAGCCCCAACAAGGACATTTTGTGAATTTTCTAAATGATTAAGGGACATACAGAAATATTTGATAAGGACTCATCTTCAAACTCCCTTGAAGTATCATTGAGTAAAAGCTACAGTATGAATATTATTCAAATCAGGTGAAAAATAAATTTACAAGAGCGCTTACAAGGATATTTTGTCAATTTTCAAAGTGATTCAACAGCATGACTCCTACAAAAATATTTGACCAGGACTCATCTTTGAACTCCCTTGAAGTATCATTGAGTTAAAGCTACTGTATAAATATTATCCAAATAGGATGAGATATAAATTTGATAAAGTGCTTAAGGTGGTAGACTAGTTTTAAGGGAGATAACTCTAGAAATCAGTAATATGTTTATGATAATGTGTTACATTAACAGCTCTTTAAGCATTCAATTGAAACAGATCAAAATTAATCTGTGTTAATTAGCTGCTTATAAAGGATTAATAAAAATGGTTGACACAAACATACCAAAGATTTTCAAGAGTTATGTCCCTGTACATAGGTCTTCTTCCTTAATTTCGACAGTTATTTATAGGTGGATGGCTGTCTCAAAGACAATCATGCCAAATCTCTTATTTTTATATTCATAATTTACCCAATAAACATTAAACATTATTACAACAAAAAAATAATGGGTAAATTATCATTCCTGTCCATGGCACCCTATTTTTAATTATCTTAGTGCATTGCTTAAGGATGTTCGCTACTCAATTTGAAAATAAATAGCTTTTTAAAAGACTGTCATAAATATGTAGTGCTTTA
>JAULBM010222403.1:0-17137 GCA_032357055.1 Geukensia granosissima
ACCTTATATAGATGCTTCCTACCAAGTTTAGTTCCATCTGGCCCAGTGGTTTCAGAGGAGAAGATTAAAATGTGAAAAGCTAACGGACGGACGACAGACGACAGACGATGGACGACGGACGCCAAGTGATGACAAAAGCTCACATGGCCTTTGGCCAGGTGAGCTAAAAAATGTAATTTTAATGAACAATCTAAAGGATACACAGCCGCACACGTGTATGCATTAACTATTGTCCAAGTTAAACCATAGCCAAAGATTGTCATTATGAAATCCTCCCCCCCCCCATGATAATCAAGTCGTTGCTCCCTCATCTTCTCAAAATATGAACAAAACTTTCTGCGTTTTTTTGGTGATATCACAGAGTTGTTTTTTAAAGTCAAACCAGTTATTTCTTTTTTACTTGTAAGTTCGTTTATTTTCCATATAGATATGTTTTTGATATACGCTTTTATCGTTCACACCGTTTTTTTTCATTACGATTAAGAACGTTGATTTAACTTGGCATATGACCATGGACTTTATAATATAATTATGTAGTTATCGTCTTATTTTTGTCGTATTATTTCATTTATATTACATGTAAGTATATCAAGATATTAATCCATCAATACACGCTGTATTGGTTTGTGAGTGAATTTAAAAAAAAAATAAATAATCATTTGAAGTGATATATACATGTAAAACAAAATGATAATTTCTACTGAATATGAAAATGAAATGATATGAAATGACAGAAGGACTGCACTCCAACCACAAGAAATACAGTCACGGGGGAATTTGCAAATCTAGATGTCTCCACAAGGCATTCAACAAGGTTTGAATACCACCCCTTTTGAGAAAAACTCCGCCAAAAACATGTATACGTCAAATTACACAACTAAATAATATTAAAAATGTACACGTAACAAAACATCTATATAACACCTAGAAAACCTATGACCAAGAATTCCTGATTGGGACATGCACTTGGTCAAAGGAATAAAATCAAAGAAAACAAAAACAGTAACAGACGAACTATCCAATTCTAACAGAAATTCCCTCAGTCAGACTATAGAAAATACTTTAATTATAACTAATGGAGCAGGAGTTGCTTACCCTTCCGGAGCACATCAACTCACCCTGCTTTTTTAGGGTTCGTGTTACACCAGCTTTAGTTTTCAGTGTAGTGTCGTGTGTTCTATGTTTGTCTTTCGTTTAATTTTGTTGGCATGGTCTTGTCTGTCTTCCGACCTAACGATTTCTTTCTGCCCCTTTGGTATATTCGAATTCCTTTTCCTAAACAAAAATACATGCAAAAAGAAGATACCGCTCTTATGAATGCAGTTACTGAAAGCATGTTCAGGATGCGATCTTAGAGCCTAGATGGCTTTTCTTCAATAAGACATCAAGCCTCTCAATATTAGATCGATGTCATCAAACATAGAATGTGCAACGATTTGACAATGACTATAAAGTTGACCTCAGTCGTGTTTTCCTAGTCTCTCAACTTCTGGTTATAAGCTTTATCTAACACACAATTGAACTGGTATGTCATGTATGTCTCCTAAACCTCTCTAAACCACTTACAATGTATGTTATACGAGACTTCATCACTAAATTGGGTTTATAAGACTTTTGTAGAAATTGAATGTTTTAAGACTTTTATTGACAAGTTAACGTTATACTTTTGCAAATGTACTTTTATACGACCGAAAAATTTGCGGTCGTATTATGATATGACGCTGTCGTCGTCGTTGGCGTCTGTAGACAGGTTGTTTTAACTTTTGTTCTAGTTAACTAATCCTTTTAATATTTTTGGACATTGATAATTGGTACTAGATCTAGATAAAGGTTGGTATTGATTTTGGGTGATCTAACTCCACCTGTTTTTGGGGGCCATAAGGGATTTTCTCTTATTTGAATGCAACTTCTCTATTTCTTTTCCAATTTTGATGGTCTTTTCTTTGTATTTCCCATGAAAATGTCAACATAATAGGCCACAAATGCCTTGATCTATTTCTTACTGTTCTTGAGATAGAGGGGTTCCAAAAATATCCACGCCCGGGGGCTGGAGTATTTGTTGCAAAATCCTGCAATCTAGCTATTTCCTGGCACTGTTTTTGCATTTCAGAAAGTCCTTCAACCCCGCGACACCCCTGGCTACGGATATGAACGAATTTTCTCTATCGTTTACCGTTTTCGAGCTAAAAGAGGTCAAATGGGGGATTCAATTTCGTATGATATTGATAAATTTTATTTTTCATCCGATTTTGATGGGGTTTTTAGCAAATGATTCCTCGTGATAAAAAACGCAACAAAAGTTACTTCCAAGCATTTTTTGTAGCATTTACTGATTTTTGTATAAAGGGGGACAAAAGGTTAAAAAGGTGATGGGAAATTTTTATTTTTCATCCGATTCTGATGTTTTTTTTTTTTTGCATTCATCTCAATGAGAGTTAACAGTTTTCGCTATCTCTTAATTACTTTTTTCGATCTAAAAGGGGTCAAAGTGGTGGGAATTCAATTTCGAGAAGTATGAACAATTTTATGTTTCGTCTGATTTTGATGATTCCTTATGAAAAATTTAACAAAATTGAGAGCAGTTTTAAAGATAATATTAGTCAAAATGATCACTTATCTAGTCATATTACTGTGTCCAGCACTATACTGTGTGCACACTTACCCAAAAGTTCATTTGTTTACCTTTCACATGTCAACGTGCTGCGGTCGTATCATGCTGCGCTTGCGAAGCACCTCATTTCCAAGTAAAAAATACAACTGTATACTAGTTAATGTTTCGTATATCATCCAGGAGTTTAATTTTCGCTTTATTTCGTAAGTAAATCTTATAATCTAAAAAATATTGTACACAATTTTTAAAATATTTTTTAACAATGCTAAATTTGACTTTTACAATCATATTTTTTAGATATGAGCAAATGGTCAAATGTTTGTTTTGTTTTCTCCCTCCATTAAAAACAGACCGTACGAACAGTAGGTCATTTAAATGTGTTGTACTAAAGTACACATGTCAAAAATTTAAATGTGTTGTACTAAAGTACACATGTCAAAAATTTAAATGCTGTTAAGTTTATGACAAGTAAAATATATTTTTTTACTCTCCTTGCAGATATGGTGGATTTTGTCCTCAGTTTAAATATCAAATAGGAAACACATTTGGAAAAACAACGTGTAGATTGCTAGGAGACAAACATGTCGCCAGTTCCGGGAAACTCGTGTTAGCAGATATACGAGCAAGCGCACCCGCAGCGCTTAGATATGAAAGTAATGACATCCGGTCACATTTACTGAGGTCCAGAACACAAAGTTGGGGAGACCAGAAATTGATTGAGAAAATGATACCAGGGTACACAGGTGAACGCATAATCTTAATCCTTGTCCATATATATCTATGGAATGATCTTAGTTTTTTTTATAGTGGAAGAATAAAAAAGCAATCTAAGACCAAGAAAAAAGAGTAGTTTCCAGTCATTTCCCTTTAAAGAATGGGTAGTGTTCCTTTGGAAAACGAGTGGTAATCGAATTTTTTGTCGCAGAATATAAGCAGTTTTCATTTCTGGGAATAAAAAAATGCTAGGATCGACAACAAAATTACCGGTTTCGATCGAATATTTTAATTTTTTCCAAATGGCAATAAAAAAATTGGGTCGGTAGAGTGACAGGAAATAAAATTTTTACACCTTACATTTTCGTTAGAAAAGTACCACAACTCGCTTGATAGAAAACTTTTAGAGCCAACAAATAGGTGTATTTATTTTACGAACAACGAAAAGCTGTGATTTTCAATATTATATTCTCTTTTGCGAATTTTTATCTGTTGAAACAGAATCGCTTGTATGTCGTTCTGATGCAAAAGTAATTCAAAACGGTTATCGTCAGAATCTAAGTGGGCAAAAGTCGACCTCACATAATAATCGACTAGTGCTCTTGCTTCCTTTGACATATTTTATTTTTACTACATTTATTAATAACAAGCTTTTATTGCAACCGGTCGCATTTCTGTGTGAGTTTTTAAAACACTTAAATAAAATGTATTCATTTGTACGGAAAGTTTTCAGTTTTAAGGCCTATGATCGCACAATTATATAAATGACATTTGCGTGCGGACTGTTTCTACAAATTATTTATTGTCCTGACGCGTCACAAGAGCAATATCGTCAACAAACGTTGACATATTGGTGTTTGTGGAGCTGTCCGTTGGATACGATTGTAATCGTGTAACGTTGGTAACGTATAATTCATTGTTGTTCTACGGTTCAGCGATAAAACTGTCAAACTGGTCCGCCGTTCCTGATGCTACGGTTTACTCAACAGGAGCCCAGTTAATAAACTGTGTGGCATTTGGTTGTCCTCCTCTACATATAGCGAGCCATCCTTAAATCAGACAATGTCGAGTTTACATCAAAAGTTAAACCAAATGTGGACAAGTCGATAGCCACAAGTTTGCAATCGTCATCGACTGTTTCGGCTCATTTGGTATTTATGGTCTTTCTCGCAGTTTATGTGATGTATTGTAATTCCGCAATAATTACTACCTTCTAATCGGTCATATTTCTATGTTCACATTTAAAATTGTACCAAACTAAACGAAACATCAGCGTATATTTGAAAATCTATAGCGGCATATTTTCACCAGAAATAATTTGAAATCTTTTTGTGTCGCCTGCTTCTAGCAGGGCGACTTACGGGAATCACTCTGTCGTCGGTGTCGGCGTCCTCGTCGTCGTCGGCGTCACACTTTTTACTATACCACTGAACTTATTAGCCAATCTTTCACAGATTCTTTATTATGAGGTGTTGTGTTGCACCTCCTATTTTATTTTTTTTAAAAATCAATATTTTGAATTTTGCTGGAATTTTGACTTATAAAATGCTGTGAAAAAAGGTGGTACCATTTCTAATCTGCTAATCCCCCTTTACAACTCGATAGAATTTAAACAAAATTTCACAGATTCTTTATTAATAAATATAGTATTGCACCTCTTATATTATTTTCCCAGGAATTCAGTGCTGAAAGTTCTAACTGCAATTTTGACTTGCAGTGTTCTGAAAAGAAAAAGGGTAGTAATTTTTAATCCGCTACTCCTTCTAAACCATTCATCAGAAATTTACCAAACTTGCCGCCTTCAATGTTTGCCTTTCTAGGCAAATAGAAAACAGGCGAAACATGTCTTCTGGGGAAGAATCAATACTAAGTTTAAAATTATAAGTACCAGGAGTAAGCTAAATAGTAAAACTTATTTAACAAGGTTAATAAAATGAAACAGAATAAAACTAGAACTGTATCGCCCACCTTATATTGGGTCAACCAGAAACAAAAACTAAATAGCCAATAGTGGTATAATTGTTGTCTAACATTATGAAGAATCTCTCAAAGATGTTTCCTGTTAAGTATTATTTCATATGGCCAGCGGTTTCGGGGAATTTTATTTCTGTATCAGCCCATCAGGAACAAGAATTATCCCTCGGGCCAGGATCAAGAAGAATAAGCAAACTTTATGAAGATTTTTGCATTAATGATTCCTGACAGATATTATTCCATTTGGCCCAGCAGTTTCAGAGGAGAAGTCATCCAATCAGAATCAATAACAATTTGTATTGTTCTTTTTGTCGAACCCTGCTAGAAACTTTATAGTCCTTGTATACTGTCTGTAAACCTTACTCTGTTGAACGGATTTTTGGAAATTTTAATCCTTTATCTTTGGAATAGTTTACTATTTTTTGTCAAGAAGTAGAACCCAGTGACTCGTCTAATAAAATGTAAAAATAAAAGTACTGCCCTCACCAGGCACATTTAAACTGTTTTAGTTGGGAAATTTTCTATTCTAATTTTATTTTGTCTTCTAAAATACTAAATAAAAGTACTGCCCTCATCAGCTACTTTTCAGGCACAATTAAAATGTTTAAGGTGGGGAATTTCTCATTCTATATTTTTTGGTCTTCTAAGATACTAGATTTTCAAAATGGAATAATATCAACAATTTACTTGAATAATTTATTGCATTGAGATGAGAAAGTAACTTTGCAACTATATTTTAAGTTATATTTTACTCTAGGGACATTGAACAGGGCTTTTTGTAAAACCCCGCCAAGAAAATCACCTCCCTTTCACATTGTACCCATAGAGACTTTAATCTTACTCCAGGTTATTTACCATTGAAAAGACTAAAAACGAAAACAGTTTATGTTAAGACATACCAAGATTCATATATTTGCAAAATTTTATTGAGATTAAAAAATTATAATACCTTTTACTTTTGAAAAAGGCATTCCATGAAGTGAGGTTTACAGACAGTATGTGTTTCCGTTCAAATATTTTTTAAATTGGCCTACCTGTTTTCTAGGATTTTTTAATGTATTAGCAAATCAGAAAAAGGAATTGTCTTTTTGTGGCCATGTTTTTTCCGATTGTACATGCTTTTATTCTATGTTATGTTGTTCCATTTGACCAAGCGGTTTTAGTGTTCCATTTGACCAAGCGGTACCAGAGGAAAACGGTACCAGAGGAAAAGATTTTATTTTATGTTTCAGCCAATCAGAAACAAAAATCGTCCATGGCGACCATATTTTTTGTCCGATTGGGACAAATTGAGCAAACTAAGGGACCTTCTATAGACGTTCCGCTCAAGTTTGGTTCCATTAGGCATAGTAGTTTCAGATGAGGAGGTGAAAATGTAAAATTTCACAAACAGACGGACGGACGAACTACGGACGACAAGTGATGACAAGAGCTCTTATGGCCTTTGGCCAGGTGAGCTAAAAAGTATAATTATTCACACGTCCATTTAATCAATGTGAAAAAAAAGGAAAATTTATTATTTAAAAAACATTTTTAACTTGACGTTCATTGTGATTGCAGTTATGATATATATGATTGAATACATTTCTGGATAGAAAATTTTGAATATTCAAATAATAAAAAAGTTATCCATGACCGTTATGATAATTTTCTGGTCATTGCAGTAAAGGATTAAAGTGCCTAACCTTTTCACCTGGCTTTTCATATTCATAAATACTGTCACATGATAATACTTTATAGAGATAAATTCGCATACACCTAGAAACATCGTAATGAATGCTATATTAATAGTTTCCATTCATTATGACACTTTGATAAACTTGATTTATAAAATCAGCTACGTTTTTATTTCTCTGTGTACGATGTCAATTGCAAAATGATCTACCCACCTTTCATGTGAACTAAATTTAATAACATTTGCTGTGTGCAAATTGTAGTAAATTTATGAATGTTAACCGTTGAGTCGCGAAGTTGGTGGTTAAATTCTCAGACAAAGCGCTGTAACTCGGCTTTCAAACATTTTGTATAAGGTTGAAATTTTTCTTCCTATGCTCTGTGTAACTAGTTAAATAGGAAACAATAGTTAACATAAGAATGTGTAATTGATTGATTCTAAAAAGTCTCTGTAAAGGATATTAATGATACAAATTGTAGGGGCATTTTCAATTTATTGTCAGCATATTTCATGTTTTTAAAATTCTAATTTTTTGTTAAACTGGCTGACCAAGGGCAGGTGTAGAAGTTTGTACGCTTTTCATTGAATTTTTGTATCCATGCAGCAGCCATTTGTGTACCCAAGTAATAAAAAAATTCACGACATAGTACTAACAAGCTTAGCCTGGGTTCCTGGCCCAGCTAGCTGTCGCGTCGCAAGGCAAGTCAGTGAGCCAAGACCCCAGGCTATAACAAGCCCTAATAGTCGTAATGATTATAATGTCCAGGATCGGATACGGAATCTTCGGAACGAGGAAGGGGGCATCGTTTTGTAATTGGTTTGGAAAAGCTATATGCACAAAAAGATGAAACAAACAAATACAAAAATTTTGTGTTTATACATTCATACTTAAAACACCATGTGCTCTGCAAATATTCAGAAAATTTGTTCCATCTTGTTGTAGGATTCATACCACGAAGTGAACATTATTTTGGAAAAAGATATGCTGAAACTTGCAAAAGTGCAATAACAGACTTTGAAATTGATTATCGAGATTATGATTCAAAATTAAAAGATTTGAAATTAACTGAAGTCATGCAACAAGGGAAACAGGTTACAAGTGAAGATGGAAAAAAGATGCCGGTAAGTTATCTGGAAAAAAGATTTTTTTGGTGATTGATAAGTCTTTCACGACTAACGTTTTTATAACTTTTTAAGAGGATATCATCTTTGCAGTTGAGGAGGGTGGTCGTGGAGTTCGGCCGACAGCGTTTGATGTTGTGATTTAAAGTGACTACTTATTAAAGTCGATATCGCGTTCGCAAAGTGACCACCAAAGTCAATAAAAACCCTTTTTGACTATCTACAATAGATGTTTTTCAGTTAATTTTCTGCAAAAAACAATACAGTGTCTAGAAATTTCATGCGTCAAATTCTATAGCTAGTGCTTTTGTGGCTTTAAGATTCCTTTGATCCCAGCTTTGGGTGTTGAAGTAACGAAACACTTATTTCATCCTACCTACGGGTTAGGATAGGATGACAATTTTTCTGAACGATATAAAAAGGAATCGCCAGAAATAAACCGATACATAATAGAGGGAGTGTGAACATAAAATACTTACCAATGCGACACATCCCCTTTTTCAAAAATAAATATGTTAACTTTTCTTAACTCAAAAGTATAGCAACTGTACTGTCAAAACATATTAACTATTCAGCAACGGGTTCAGATAGTAACATTTTAAAGCACCATTTCCCCATCTTATAGAGATATCATTTTACACAAAAAATCTAAATAGATGAACTTGTATGTCTTGTGTTTATTGTAGGCTACACATGTATCAGAAGTAGGTACTTTACACCACTGAGACCAATTGCTTGTCTTGTGTTTATTGTAGGCTATCAGAAGTAGGTACTTTACACCACTGAGACCAATTGCATCGGAAGCAAAACCATACATATCAAAGTCCAAGCTACAACACTCCAAGTCACCATTTTACATGGAAAATGGCAATCCTAAGAAAAATTTTATGTCAGGTAAGTCAGTTTCTCAGGCGTTCACCCATGACTTGATTTGCAGGAAATGGCTTGTAGTAAGGACCTAACACTTTCATGTAAATTCAATGGATGGGCAATGATTTTATTTCATTGGTTTGGAAAATATTTGTCAAATGCGTGAAAAATCTTTTTATTCTAAATTAAGATACAGTAACAACAATTTTCACAATTTCCAGTTCAAATATTTATTCCACAGTTGAAATATTAAAATGTTGATAAATGTATTTTGAACAGAGAACTTAATAAGCTTTATTTTTCAATTAAGTAATTTTTTTAAATTTTATATAATTTTCTTCAGGATACACAGGGTTTGTCCCCCGAAGCAGAGGTCAGCTTGGTATGGGATATCCAATCATAACACACCTGGCATTAAACGAGTTTACAGACGATTTACAACGTGTCAAATCATTGGATAGTTCCGAAATGAAGGTTGCCAAGGAAGCAAGGCCAAAATCAGATGGTAAACCTATTTATCCTGTAGAAACCGGACTGGTTCCCCATTACACAGGACACATTCCAGGTATGTTCTATCGACAAACTGTTATTCGCCGAACTTCATGTCATCCCGAACATCTATTTAATTCGTTAAACTTACTAACTGTGCAGAACTTTGCTATAATAAATCATAGGTAAATACAATTAAATTAAGTAATCAATGCATTCCCCTTTGGTGTAACAGAATGGGGTGTTGTGTAGGCGTTCGGGGAGCACACCGCAGAAAAACATTGCCTCAGGCTTAATGCCTTTGTTAGATACTTCTATCAGAACACGCCCGACGGTTATTTTTCATTCCAAAATTGTCAAATCTGACTTTTCTTTGCGGAAATTATCTGAAAAATTCTTCTGGCAGTTGTCAGGGTACTTAAATGTTCAACGCAAGTTATGTACTTGAGAAGCGATTTTTTTGGTATCAAATAATAAATCAAAATGATGAATGAAACAAAGTCAGAACTAGAAACTTAATACATTATATTCAATATACTTATTACATAAATCTGATGTTCAATCAAAGATATTTTCATAAAAATACATTTTTATAAAATCGGGTTCGTGAACGATCATGTTAATAAAATTTTTGATCGTGAAGGATATGTTTACCAATTTTGCAGAGGAGTATAAGATTCATCTGCGATGACTGTTGGAAATTTTATTCACAAGGTCTGAGGGAATATAAATTCATGGAAAAAATGAACCCGAGATAATTATCATCAGAAATTTGCAAAGAACAAATTCAGTTCTTAATCGGTTAAGAGCTTAATTGACTTTTTCATTAGTCTACACTCTGATTATATTTTTGCTATCAATAGATACAGGCCGCTAAAACTGAAGTGTTGATTTTTCCAAATACAAGCAGTACAAACAAAAGGACATCTTTACAACTTTCACGTCTATATACAAGCTGAGCGATTGACATTCCAACAATTCTTAAGTTCATAAAAATGGTGACCTTGCTCCATTTTTCGACATCCACATCTCTTTCACTTTTTTAAAATTCTGCAACGCAAATTAGGGACCGACCATTCAACTTTTTAAAAAGGGATAACAAATTTTGATGGGGTTCAGAAATGTCATGTCGCCCACAGCCAGCGAAGCAATTTTCCTCTCCCTTTATTATGAGCGGTATTTAAAAAAAAGGTCCATTAAGAAAAGCAAATGTAAGCTATCGCGCAAAATTTTGAAGGCGCAGTTTTCCTTAGTTTAAACATATTTTATTTGCTAAACAGAAGCAAAAGGAATTGAACACAAGTTATACAACATTATTAAAGTCACCTCCCAATATAAATATATATAAACAACAATTAAAGTGCATAATGGCGACATTATTTCTACATTTATACTGCATTTCACTACTAGATGAGATGAAAATGAAAACAAAAATAAGAAAAAGCAAAATGTACATGAGGAAAATATACGTTTTTGGATTTGACTGGAGTGAATTCCTGCCTTCTAATCAGTTTGGCCGCCACAGTCAAACATAGTTTCACATAGGACCTTATTTGGAAATTCTCTTGAAAATCTTCTCGTCAGAAACTATGACAACAAAACTTTGATGGAATAGTCCTTATTTGGTCTTGTACTAAAATTATGCCTGGTATCATTGTAACTATTTAGCCAATTGCAATCAAACTTTGGTGGAGTGTCCTTACAGTCTTTTACCAAAAAATTTCCAGCATTTCTGCCCACCAACCAAGATGGCGGTCAAAGCCAAGATTAGTTTTACTTTACTTTTAGTTTATGGGAAATTTTCATGCAATTATTGTCAGATACTACTACCCCAACTGTGACCAAACATTTGTGGAATGTCTGTTAGTCAGTGGGCTAGGTAGTTTTACCGTGCACCCCCCAGAACTCATCCTCACCAACTTTTTAAAATTCATAATTATACCCTTTGTCATATTTTAAACGTTACCAAGCATAATATTGGGATGCTTTTAGGTTATTATGTGTTTTTTGTACACCACCATGTTATTTTTGCTTATTTTCGTTTCACAGGTAATTTAAAGTTCACGGACGTTTAATAACATGTTAACATAAATTTATCCGTTTAAGTATGGTATTGCTGGAAAGGTAAATATATGAGCTTTTCAAAACATGTCTTCTCTTTAAATTTAATTGACTATCAAAAAAGTTATAGCAAATATTTTAGCCCTACCCTTACCTTAATTTCCGGAAAACTCAATGTTTTTGCCTTTCAACTATTATACCGAAGTCTGTATGAAGTACTGATGCATTTTTTTGTATGATTTAATAAATTATGGATGGTTATTACATTTTATAACCCCTATGTTGTTTATTTTTGTTATTTTGATACCAAAAATCATGAAAAGTCAAGATTTTAAAAACCTAATATGTGTCTTCAAATAGTTACAATTGCTAGAAAATGATCAAATGAAACAAAATATGAGCGTTAACAGATATATAAATCCGGATTTCTTCTTAATTTTCGAAAAATGGGTGATTTATGAATTATATATTTTTACCAAATGCTACGCAAATGCCCTTTACCGCACTTTTAAGTATTTCTATTGCCCAAGGTACTGTTTTTATTGCATAAATGCATTCAAAAATGATGAATTATATTTAATTTTAATTGTTTTTTAAATAAGTTTAGTGACAAAAATTACCAGTTTTTCTAAGAAAATATTAAGAGTTTCCAGCCTTTTGACTATCAATCAAAGGGGAAACTTGGGCATAAAACATGATAACTCAACTTTTCTTCAGTTATTACATCTCTTTATATATCTGTTTACAGATATTAAATATTAACAAGTTGTATTTTGGTTTATTTTCAAGAAATTTGATTTTACTAAGTGTAGGGATAATTCTTAAAAATTTTCATTTTGTGCTTTTTTGTACGCTATTGGTATGTATATCAGATGTCAATGAAATTTTACATTAAAATTGTTGGTTATTTCGAATAATTCAATTTACCTTTTATCCACTAGGTGCCTATATTTGACATCCGTAGAAATATATTTGACGTAAAAGCTAAAGGGTGAAAATTTTGTTGAAGCAGAATGTACACATTTCATAAAGAACGATATTTAGGACCTGTTTTGTGGCTTTCTGATAAAACTATTAATTTAAAGCTATAAAATGCTCAAAGAAGTAGATTTAACACTGGTTAAATTAACTGTCTTACAAAAATAAAGCTAATAATGGAAATCTGAACTGCTGAAAACTACCATTTTACAGAATATTTAAACATTTGATGGAGAACAAAAATATTAAATGGAGTTATAAAGAGTGTAATTTTGCATATTCAAGTTACAAACCAACCTTTTCAGCAGATTGAATGCCAAAAAAACTGAAATAATCTCACTGAAAAGCAAAAAATACTGTATTCATTGAATTAACGAAGGGTAAGGGCAAGTTTTTTTAGCTTTTTCTTCAAATATATTTACAAGAATGTCAAAGTTAGGTACCTATTGGATTAAAGGTACATTAAATTATTGGAAATTACCGAATATTTTAATGTAAAATATCACTGACATCTTATTTACATATCAATATCGTACAAAATAGCCCAAAATGAAAATTTGCAAGTATTACCCCTAAACTTAGTAAAAATCAAATTTCTTGTAAAATAAACCCACATATGACTTGTTAACATTTAATATCTGTAAACAGTTATAGAAAGAGATGTACTTACTTACGAAAAGTGAGTTATCATGTTTTATGCCCAAGTTTCCCCTTGGATTGATAGTCAAAAGACTGGTAACTCCTAAAATTTTCTTAGAAACCTGGTAATTTTTGTCGCTAAACTTATTTTAAAAAACAATACAAATTAAATATAATTCATCAGAAATCATTTGTGAATGCATTTATGCAAAAACAAAAACAGTACCTTGGGCAATAAAATACATTTGATCATTTTTTAGAAATTGACACTATTTAAAGACATATATAAGGTTTCTTTTGATATACAATACTGCTATTTGAGTAAGTATGATTAAATTTCCGAGGGGTAGGGATACAATTTTCATAAAATTTTGTGTTGAACAACAGTTAAGCATAGGTTTCTTGGGCTTATAAGATGCCTAATATATAGTTCTATTTAAAAAAACCAAGTTTATGATGTAAAAACAACAAAATAATTAGCGGCATTACGAAAATGGAGAAAAACGGAAAAAAATCTGAAAGTTTAAAAATATTCGTTTTTCATGATTTTTGATATCAAAATAACGAAAATAAACAACATAGGGGTTATAAAATGTAATAAGCATCCATAATTTATTAAATTATACACAAAAATGCATAAAAACTTCAAACAGACTTCAGTTTAATAGTTGAAAGGCAAAAAAATTGAGTTTTCCGGAAATTAATGTAAGGGTAGGGATAGAATTTTTTTTTAGTCAATTAAATTTAAAAAGAAGACATGTTTTGAAAAGCTCATACATTTACCTTTTCAACAATACCATTTTTGTACGGATTAATGTATGTTAACATGTTATTAAACGTCCGTGAAATTTAAACTACCTGTGAAACGAGAATAGGCAAAAAATAACATTGTTAGGTACACAAAACACATAATAACCTAAAAGCATCCCAGTATTATGCTTGTTTACATTTTAAATATGAAAAAGGGTATAATGACGACTTAAAAAAGGTGGTGAGGATGAGTCCTGGAGAGGTGCACGGTAGAACGACCTAGCCCACGGACTATTTATTGGGTCATCTATCACAATTTTGCCTGGAATCCCGACAGCCAACGTCATCCAACATGGCTGTCATGTAGTGTTTAACAGGGCCTGCATGGGTGGCAGAGTTGATAGTTATTTTAAACTTACCTGTACAGATCATTATAGCCTATTTATAGCCCATTTACGGCATGTGTTAACCATAAATAAAACGTTATAAGGTTTGTTAGTTACCTGCCAAGCGTTGGTGGTTCATCTCTGGGTACTCCGGCTTTTTCACCAGTAAAACTTACCGCAGCGATATGACTGAAAAAACTGTTGAAATTGGCGTTTATCCCAAATAAAACAAAGAAACATTGAGCTTATTGGGACTTAAATTTTTGTAAATTCCTAAAGCGCTAAAAAAATTTTAACCACCAAACTTTGGTGGAATGGTCCTTTGAAGTTCCTTTTTAAAAGTAGTGTTCAGTTCAGTTCTGCTATCCAATAATGCCATAATAACCCGACATACTTTTTCATTGGACTCAATGGGAATCAACTGAATAACAGAACCGTTTACTTAGTTTTATTTTTTAGAAAATACAACAACTTTAAGTTAGGTGAGCGATTACAGGCTCCTAGGACCTTCTAGTTCATAATTCATAGGGTAGCTTTACAAATAGCAAAAACATATTTTAAATATTTCTTCGCATAAAAAAAACGGATTTGTTAAATATAGCATGGCAAATGTCCCGAGAAAGAAACTTTAATATCACATAAAAGGGGTGGACAGATGTTGTGACGATTGATGCATATTGCATGATATATTAATATAAGCCTATAACAGATTCGAACAGTGTATACTAAACCAAAGCGGTTAACCATAACATTGTTATTGTACAATCATGAATAATATAATAAGCGTAAAAATAACAGCACAAGCGAAATTCAACACAGATTAACAAAGAAACATGTTTAAAAAGGCACTAAAAGATCTGCGGATTGAATCCAGTAAATTGATGATTGATTGATTGAGTATTCATTAACGTTCACCGGGCATTTTTTTCCCGATATTTAGGGTTAAGTTGATAAAGAGTCAGTCATAATGTAGGGTAGAGCAGTTTACTGCCAATGGAAAAATTAGAGTTAGATAGGCAAATGAAGCCATCCGCCTTTTCTTTTATTGACCGCTCAAGAGCTGTTTGATAGGATCTTTAACAAGCTAAAAACCATGACATTCCATCAATAACACCTTAAGCGTTTCTTCATTAACGCGATTATAAAACCCTACAACCATTCAGTTTCATACATTTAACAAAGTTTATTAGCAGCATATATGTATGCAGATTCTAAATCTCTTTTATATGATTGCCTGACACAGTAGTTCAACTCTTGCGATTTCATCATTTCTTTTTTAGGTCAGAAATTCAGATATGGTGAAACCTTCGGACATAGTACTGAGAATGCCTTGAAAATCACAAAAGAACTCACAATGTCAGCATAAGATTTACAGACAAGCCATTTTATCCAAATCTGTGATGATCAATAGTATTATTTTTATTTACAAGACTTGTTTAAGTTTTTACTTTTTTATATTGTTTTTTCTATCATCTTTTTCATATTTTTATATCATCATACAAGGGTTTTGTTATTTTGAATACATTTAACTTGAACAAAACCTTGCATTTTGTTAATAAGGACAAATTATTTTGTAAAACTCGCAGTAGCGCAGTGGCTACAATAACACGTGACTTTCCGGATGTTGAAGACCAGGAGCGGCAACTCGTAAAGAGATAAACTGCAGAATTTTTGTAAGAATATTGGTGTTATTTTATAAGTTTGATGTTTAATAATTTACAGTAACTTATTCATGTCCCTTAAGCTTATACATTTGTACTTGTACAATTTTGTTGTGAACAAGAAACATGTTAACTGGAGCCAAATTAACATGATGAAATAATTTTTATGTACGTTCAAGTTGATGTTGTACATTGTACGTTATTGTTAACATGTTTGCTTCTGTCTTTTGTGTTGTTTTGTCAATAGACAAAATGCATAACATTGAATATCACAAACATAAATTCCAGACAAAAAAGGTTGCGGTTGACTCGCATCGCACGTGATAAGTTTGTCAGTTACCTGACCAAGATCAGTGGTTCTCCCGGGTACTCCGGGTTCATCCACAAGTAAAACTGATAGCCGCGATATGACTGAAATATTGTTGAAAGTGACGTTAAACCCCAATCAAACAAACAAACACAAAAATAAATTATGTGTAACAACATTTCAATCGCAGATGCATTCGGAGTGTCTTTCCCTCAGTTGTTTGAAAAAAGGTTGTTGCTGACAAGAAAGCTACTGAACAAAGGATTTCTCGTTGAAGGGTTGAAGTCGTCACTCCAAAATTTTTTCGATCGCCATCATGAGTTGGTTGAATTTCACAAATGAAAATGGATATATTCCCACTGTCTTAATCTCTATTTTAAACTTAGAGAACCCTCGACAAAGTTATAGGGTCAGGCTTTGATTGCAAAAGATCGGTTCAGCTCCACTCATTATTGAGTCCTAGTGTAAGGGCATCTTTGGAGATTGACTGTCCGAATGCCAAGGAACATGCAATAATTCAACCAGAGGCTCCCAATAGCCTGTTTTGCTCGCCGTTTTTGGTTCTATTGCGCTGCAGGGATCGACAATTAAGCATATTGAGCTATTAACATCATTCCATCTTGTAAACATGTTTCAATGGTGATCATATCTCCTATGATGTTTTCTTATTTTTTATCTTCTCCTCGGATTTTATACTTATTTTGGTAATTTCCTATGACCTACAGTTATTGGTAAGTACATTTATGGTATAATCAGTGTGTATACGAGGAACAAATAAGGAATCTTAAAACTGATGTATTTTCAAGAACACCAATCGTACTTGTTGTATAAAAATAGGAGATGTGGCATGATTGTCCATGAGACAGCCACCCACCAAGTGACAGTAGAATTTTAACTTCT
>JAULBM010222514.1:0-17135 GCA_032357055.1 Geukensia granosissima
TGTGTGTGTGTGTGTGTGTGTGTGTGTGTGTGTGTGTGCGTGCGTGCGTGCGTGCGTGCGTGCGTGCGTGCGTGCGTTTGTCCTCTTATTCCTTTAAAGAAGGTCGTATTAAACTGAGATATCGTTGATGTGGAAAAGAATTATTATCCTTTATTTGCCATTAAATATCAATCAATTCCCACTGTAGTAATTAAGTATAAAGGAAACTAGTTTTCAAAGATAATCTTTACTGCAATATTAAATTTTAGACCTTTTCAAAAGTATTTAAGTCGTGTTTTTTAAACCAACATGCTGAAAATAATATATATAATAATGAAATCTCTTTTTCTTCAATTTCCCCATATTTGGGATTTTTGAGAAAAGTTGTTGTTATATCATATTTGGATGGATTTGATTTAGTGTATTTTCTACTAATTTGATAGGATTTAGTCATTTCATTTCTCTTTTACAAAACTTTATCAACAATGTCAAATTCAGTGAAAGGGGTATTAATTATTAATTTAAAGGATAACAATGCTATAATCGTACTAATTCGTTTCAAAATGTTGATAAGATATATAAATACAAAAAATCTAATAAAAAGACATTCTTATATGAATAGATTTCGAAGATACTAAAGAAGTAAACGAAAATATTGGAGTCAGAAGACAGAAAAGACCACAACAAACAAAACAAGATACAGACATCAATACAAAAAAACGCCAACTGAAAACTACAGCTGGAGTGAAATTTTAAACAAACATTAAATTTGCTTAAATTCGGAATAATTGAAGTAAAACAAATGTTTTTATATTTCTTTCATTTGCCTGTAATCTCAGTATGATTGGACGTTTTTCTACTCGTCAAGGTAAAACGTTTTATTCAAAATAAGTTTAATGTATAGATTCCAGGAAAGTAACCACTTCTTGTAACATAAAATTCAAAGAATAAGTATTTCCTTTCGGATTATTTTTTCAATGCGGAATGAAATCATATGTTTTATAGACCGGGAAGGAAATGCGTACAGCTGTCTCCTTTACTGATATCAAATTTCTAACTTTCCCGTTGGCGTATTGACCATTGCACTCTAAAATTAAACTATTTTTATTTCAATATACAGAAGGCTGAGAAATTCTTGGGTGGTATCAAATTACTGCCTATTCCATTTTTTTCATTTATTTAACCCTAATATATGGTAATATCAGGGGTGTACAATAAATACAATAAAGTAACTCTACGTAGCAGTATAGGTGGAAGAAATTTTATAGAGTACGATGTAGGAAACGGCTCTTAGATTGTAGACCCATATATGTTTATAGTTTCACTCGTTTTTAGCGAAATCCTTCATGAAAACGTTGGTTTATATAAACCGTGAATCAACAAGGTTTTAAACTTACATAAAGCAGAGATCTCAAATTCTTCATGAACAAAAATGTCTTTTTCCTGTAAGTCTGTTGAGTTCTTGTCTTTATTTTCATCATGTTTTCTTTTGATTTCAGATAAAATTGCTTGTATGTATTGCTGTCTTTCAGAAAAATGTCCTCCAAATATGAAAACGTTGCGCCTAATAAACAATAAAATAATGAAGAGGTACACGTAAACAGATACAGAAGGTATAAAAATATATCTAAATAATGCCGTAAGTATAAAATTATGTAAGATCGTAACCCTTACGGCTTTGTGCACTCTTCGCCTATTGAACATTTTACCCGGTGGTTTTCTTTTTAAATATTTAAAAGAAATAAATGTTGTTTCAGTTATAATACAGTTGTCAAATGACACGCTTAAAAAGGACAATATTTGTTAAAACATACCTTTCTTCAATATCATCACCAGGATCCATTTTGTTTTAATGTTTTGCTGAAGAACAAAGGTAAACAAAACGAGATGAAGAAGATCCTGTTTATCTTTGAGCACAGCTGCTTCTTCTCATCTTAAATTAAACCACGATATGATGAACAAACAACGAAGTAAATAGTTTTTATCAATATAATTTTCCAATTGCACACCTTGTATGACTTTCGTGGGTTATAATTACTGTATGGACCATGTGTTATTTAATGCACAGTCATAAATGTTCAATGCTTTTTAAGAATATTGGTAATAAAAATCCCATAATACATTATTCAAAAGACAAAAAGTAATTTTGTTGTTTCAATGGGTTGCTGAGTTATTAAAGGTTAGCCATCCACTATATTTGTTTTCAAAGGCCAAATTAATTAATCTTATACATCAAATTAATAATCCTTTATGTTTTTGTTAAAATGCCTTTGTGAAAGATTGCAAGTCACTGTCCAATAACCGGGCATAAGAGTAAGACAAGTGCACTACATCCTAGTACATGTACTTAATAAGAGAACGTACGTGGTTATGAAACTGAAAAACTGAATATAAAATATCCAGATGCACACGAACATCGCTTTGATTGCTGTTATTTCTCTTGAAAATTATGTAAGACTTTCAACAACAAGTCATATCCCTATAACTTACATCAAGATAATCGGTGGTACTTACACATGCACTGAACAATTAGCCATTTATTGATAAACGCAATATATTTTTGCTCTAGATGCGGAAGTAATATAAAAATCATAAAGTAAAACAAAAGCAAAACGGTCATGAACTTCTAAACAGTAACAATACCCCTAGGGCACTAACTTCGTATGTGCTGGTAGGTTCCGACAATCGGGATAAATTTTTGGATAATATGTCTAAAAAGGGGTATAATTTTTTCATCATCAGTTATCAAGGAATGCACATTATCATTCTGTCATTGGGTTAAAAATTTAGGTAATCTGACATGGGATCAATTTTTTTGCACCACATCCTGATTTCAGTTCGACTTGATGACAACAAATATACAGAGAATGATATCCTAAAAATGCTAGGTCACAACATATTTGTTCAGTTCGATGAACAAATTTTCAAGCAGAAGATCAACATTCTAATGGGAAGGAATTGTGCTCCTTTTACTCTACTATCTATTTCTTCATTCATTTAAGGCAGACTTTCTTCAAGAGCTGTCAAAAAAAATGCTAGCAAAACCTTTAATTTCAGTTAACTTTATACATATGATGTCCTTACGCTGAACAATGCTCGATTTGATAGTAATCATCACCTTATCTACCCAAATAAGCTTGAAACACAATAAACACTCCAATGTCTGTCTCGTACCTTAATCTTCATTTTGAACTAGACTACAGAGAAAGTCTGTATACAAAACTAACAGACAAACGTGATGACTTCAACTTTCCAATAGTTAACTTCTCACTCACTGGCAGTAATTTTTCAGCTGCCCCGGTGAAAGACGTAAACATCTCCCAGCTCATTACGTTTGTCAAGAACAAGTGGCCATATGCAGCGATATTCTAGAAAGAGCTAAGTCGCTGATACAGAAACTGCTCAAATAGTATCATGTTGTTCCACGGGTGAAGTCATCACTCATGAAATTGTACGCTTGACACCACAACCTTGTTGACTAGCATTGAATATCCCTTTCGCAGATGAGGACAGATATTTTCATGTAAAGTTGCAGAGTAACCTAAAAAGGTTGTTCCCTTTCTTCGCCTGGAAGTTTTAGTCACTTAAAGCATTTCCCCTGAAATGAATACATATAACACCGGATTGGAAAATGGACAGTGCGGTGGGTTCCTTTAAAAAGGCAGAAGTTCACCTCCGGTTTATGATAGGGTTTACGTTGGTAAAGTTGTTTGTTTGTTTTTAGTTATATTTATACAGTGTGTGTCTTGTTCCTTCTTGTTTATATTCTCGAGATTTGTTCGTGTCTGTCGACATGTTCCCAAATTCTCTCTGGCCCTTTTTGACACAAAAAGTGAATAAAGCTATTTATTTGCCATGTAGTTTAACATGGAAAATATCACTCCATGTAAAAAGCTCTAAATTGCCATACATGAATAATACTGCTCTGAATGTTATAAAAAATCTACATGCAATAAAACATTTAATACAAAAACGAATCTATGACCACAATACTTCACTTGTGCCAGGCACAAGAGACATGTGGTGGGGTTAAACTAATTTGGCAGAATCCCCCTCAAAAGAAAAAAATCAAAGAAAACAAATGCAGTAAAAGACGAATTATAAAAATCACACAGAAATTCACCAAATCAGACTAGAGAGTTATTGAAATACAATAAATATTATTAACCAAAAAAGATTAATCAGGCCTAATGAAAACTCGCAGTTACTGAAAGCAAGCTCATAGTGATGTCCCTGATGGTAGGCCTCGCAACACGAGATCTTTTATAACAAAGTATGTGTTGATTGCCTTTTCAACGTTTTGATTCTTTTTCTCATTGATGACCTAATGACCTAATGACTTTTATAACAGCGACCGGATAATGACACTGTAACTTCATTTTGGGGACTTATCATTTTTTACCGGGAGGGGGGGGGGGCTGGTCATTTCAAAAATGCAACTCTCATTTTTTCTTGGTCCCCCCTTGTGAATTTGACAAGAAAAATTTGATCCGCTTGTACATGATAGGAAAAAAATTGGACCCCCCAATTTTTAGACAAGTATTAAGTATGATGTCATCCGTACATACATGCAGATTAAAAACAAAACATGCAAAATACTCACTAAATTGAAGACACACAATCATACACACGTCCAACTACTGTATTTTGACATTCATGGTATAAATTGTGCACTATATATATATATATATATATATGTATCTAAAGGTCTGTGAAGCAATATTTTACACTTAGAAGTCAACGCTTTTAACTTAAGTTTCAGAAATTGAAAAAAAAGTACCGAGCATTTGAAATCACTCAAATGACTGAAATTTTGTAGCTTTTCTGCCAAATTTAGTAACATAAACAGTCCTGTTTTCTGGCACATTTACATCAGAATCTTTTCTCGGTTTTATGATAATTTCCTCATCACTACTATCATTTTCATCACTTGCATCTGTTCCATCAAGCTCTTCGAGAACAACATCATCACTGTCACTCAAATCATTAGAATTATTTTCATCTTCTGGGTCAGTTTCATCTAAACTATCGTCAACACCAACAACAACTGTTTTTTCTTTTGTCAACCTTGCTCCGCCTTTCCTTTTTTCAAATCGCTTTCTTTTCCTTAAGTCTAAATCAGCAAGATGCTTCAAATATTCTAAACACAGCGTTTCGGTGACAAGATATTTTTCACAAAATTCTGTTATCTTTTCAGGTCTATTCAAAATTTCCTTGTCAGCATTGTAGGCACTTTTTAATTGTGCCCTTGGTTGAAATTCGTCAGGGATTCTGCGCTGCCCATTAATATTATACCTTGGGGTGTCTTGAAATTTTTTGTAATGGCCCTCTGTTCCCGGAATTGGTTTTGGCACAGGATCAGGTGTAGGTCCAATATCGGAGACATTCTTACACCAATCACACTGGATACTGTTCTTTGGACATTTTAAATATTCAAAAAACAATTCTCCAATCTGATAGTGCTTCTCTATTGACTTTTCCACTGATAAAAAATACTCATGTCCCGGAAGAGTAGATTTCTTTTTTCGACCTGCTTTTCTCCAGGAGTTCAAGTAAGCCGTATTATAAAAAAAACTGCTCTCCTAAAATTAGAAATCAACAATTATCAACATTTTAGCTAAACCAATAATTGAATGATAAATAGAGGTCAATATCAAAGACATCAAATTTGGAAGATTGACACAGTGCTTCACTCATTCTGAATACTGCTTGTTGTTTTATATCTATTTATAATATTTATAATAATTCAAGGCCCATACACCTACTTTTCCAAATTCTGACACATCATTTGTAATTTTATATGTACTGGCATTTAAAAACCCGTGTCCTATGATCTGACTTCTTTTGGTCTAGTTCATTGATTTTAGATACATTCGTATTGGTGATTTTATATTTTAATTTAATTAGATATTACCATTTTGTTTCATTGATGAGATAATATATTGAAAAGATAATAAATTGTTACTATCTTAATTGGTTAACCTTGCATTATTTTGTATTAAAGGTAGTTCTATGGATTTAAGAGATTATAGATAAGAAGAAAACTGAAGGTCGTATACCGATCCAGTTGCAGAGGTCATAACCCCTCTATCGCGTTTGCGATTTATTTAATTGTTTGTCGTAGAAGTGGGTCAGACTAATGGATTAACATCCGTAACATTCATAAATAGATACGAAATTAGAGATTTAGATATAATTTGTATTTCAGCAGTAGGTAACTAAATGTAAAATATTTTTACATTTCAAGTTGTTTGTTTTAGTGTATAGTACATGTAGTATATATAGTAAGAAAATATATTAAAATGAATAAAACTTTTAAGGTATATTTAGCCACATGCAAAAAACAATTAATGATCTGCTTGAATGTACCTGGCTCATTGGTTTTGAAAGCTTGCATAAAACTGCCCCCTGGACCTGGCTCGTCATGTATCTTATTCACAACATCTTCAACTATGCACCATGCATTTCGTTTCACCATTTCAGATTCGTGATCGGTCAGTTGGTCTTCTGTCATACGACTAATTTCTTCTTCCGAAAGTCCATGATATTTATTATAATAATTTGCTTTTAAGGCCGTTCCATCGGCTAATGAGTCACCTGTGAAGATAAAAATGCATAAATAACTTAAAAATACAAGACAAAGTCAATGGTATCCGTATGATTTAAGGAGTAGCTTCTCACAAATAAGTTGATAACTAATATTTTATTATATTTGCTGTCTGTCAAACGATTGCCATTGATATTTTTGAAATAATTCCTCATTTTATTTGATACATGGGAAAAATAAGATATACATATGTATTTAGAATCAATTGTACTAATACAATACTAAAAATTATTATACTTTGATACCTGATACCCCCTGGTTTTGCAAAGATGTGATAACACAGATAAAAAATTATTATTGTTATGAAATGATATGACCTCTACGACCAATGTATTAAATTTTGGTGGAAGTGGTATAAATAGGCTATAAGAAACGTCCTTGTGTTAAATCATATACATGTTTATGATATTTACATTTAACAGGAAATAAACTAAAATTCGTATCATGCTTATTGTAGATTCCATGTTATACATGTTATAAAAGCCTCGTAGTGACTACAAGATGAAGAAGAACAATACGATTCTTTCACCCTTGTACGTGTACATTTTGTAATACATACTTGTATACTGCAATACGGTATATTTTAATTATTTTGATGGTGTTCCATGTAATTTCGTACACTGATATGTATATAAAACTCACCAATATATGCATTCACTCTCTCTGCTTCATTTTGGCCTTGGTCATCAGTTGCCAGATGAATTCTTGTCCTGAGGGATGAATTGTGAAGCCATGCCAGTTCTTGATCTCTAAACTTGACTTCAAAATTGTTGCAGCCAACACCTGGACCAGCGTCTGTAAATTCTACCAATCTCGGTCTAATTGGTGGGAGTTTATAGTATTCAATGTTCTTAATAAGATCCTCGATAAAGTCTACCGCTTTTTGATAGTTTTCCCACAACTTCTGATGAACAACAACTTTGGTGTCCAGGATATTTAAAAGATTTGTTAGAATGTCACGTAAACGTTTAGATTGTCTCTCTAATAATGCAAGAACATCTTTTTCTTCAATGGATATTTTCTCAAACACTAAACCTGATCTTTCATTTGCCTTCAACAGATGTTTAAGAAGCGATTTAATTCTTAGATATTCATATTGTCTGAAAACACAATTTTCTTCTTTTGTAACTTTTAATACGCCAGTTTGCTCATTAGTTTGCAAAAAGTATTTGATAGGATCTACTACGGATGCAATTATCTGTCGTGTTGTTAAAGAATAGTACTTGTAGGCACTATCGTCAGGTATTTCATATAAATCTGGTCGTTCACATCGTAGCAACATGAAGTCAGATGCCCACACAGATCCCGAACTACCAACATAATGCTTAGGTCGCACGGTTACTAAGCTAAAATCCTCTATGGCAGTTAATTGTTCTTCACCTATAAATAAAAAATGAACTGACATGATTAAAAAATAAGTCTGATTTCTATGTATATCATCTACATGTTTTTCAATTTGAAACTGCGGTTACCAGAGATGATGGGGGCATATTTAAAGGAACATTGGACTCATGGTCATCATATTTATTTTGTATATTCAAGTTTGTAGGTGAAAGCAATATATCATATGCAAGGTATCAGCATGATCATATTATGACATTTTAAACTATCTTTGTAATTTCTATGCTCTTCTACTGCAATGTTTTAAATGTAAATCATATGTACATCATGAAAGAAAGCTTGAAAAAGGAAATGACTGAAATATTATGAAGATCGTATACACATTATATATAATTCGGTGTCATATCTAATCAATTATTAATGTAAACAGGATGGACCAAAGGAGATGCACATCCATTATCGTATCATTTACTCACATACCATCAATAAAATTTCCCGTTCCCGTTTTCCGCATAAATCTGTGTGCTGATGGTGTGACATATAACCTCTTCTCAGGCCAGTCATGTTGTGGAAGTGAAGGCTGTCGCTCAGTATCTGTGCTCATGTACATGACCTTACTTCGTAATCCATCAGCCCCAACTATAACAGAAGACCAACTATACTAACAAGAATATAGAATGTTTTGAGTCAGAAAATTTCAGCATAACACATACATGTGCTTCAAAAATAATATTAAAAAGCTGAAAATTCTGCAACTCGAACACATGGCTTTTATTTTCGGACACTGGTTTATATCACCATATTAATTATGTTACTAAAACAAATAATGTCTGCCTTCAGTGTTTTGCCTACATGTAATACGTGTATTAACCATCTTAATCTTTAAACAGTATGAAATCTTTGGCACAGGGACATTTACGATAACTAACAAATGAACACATGTCAGAACACTGAAGAGGTTATATTGGTCATTTTTTAATATATCTTGGGAGTGCCTGTTTACTGCTCATGTAAAATATCAATTAAACTTTGAATTTTAACTGTATTATCTTACCAGAAGTCCCAGGTCTTAAGTATGCCTTGTCGTCTTTTGAAACTATCATGTATAAATTATTCCAGTCCTTTGTAGTCGAGCTCCAAGCATCTAATTTAGCGAGTTTTCGTGCTTGTCGTTGATGCCTGGTATGAATTCTATATTCAATGGCTGTTTTTGGTGGTTTTTTCGTACAAAATAACCACTTCCCCACTCTGTGACATTTGGCTTGCCGACTTCTTACATTTTTTGGACGTCCCCTATTTAAAACTGTAGTCACAGATTTTATAAGAGTTTTGCCTCTTTTTAACCGACTGTGATTGGCAATAGAAAGAAGATCGCGTTGTTTGATTCTGTTTGCTAGATACATGACACTCTCGTGTCGCCGTCCATCTGTGGAGGCCATATCTTCAATACACTCTGCAACATACTGCTCATCTTCGGAGTCCATTTTTTGTTTTGCACCTGCTCCGAGCCTACGCTTTTTCAAACGATTGTTCTCTAACAAAGACATTTTAATTCGTTTTATTGCACTTTTTCGTCTGCTGGAACTAATTTTGTCATCTCCAATTAATATATTTTCCAAGGAAGTTTTTCTATCCTTTAGAATTTCACCATTCTTTAAAGCTTCTTTCTTACGCTTTGTTGAAAGTATCTCACTGTTTTTGTCCAAAAATTTCTTATTGTCTTCTATCTTAGTGTGAACATTCCTTATTTTGTTTTCAGTTCTTAATTTGAATAGATCCTCAGCTGCTATCTCTGCATTTTTACTTTCTTCAATAACAGTTTTAACAACTTCAATATCGTTGCACATTGTGTGAGCTTTTAATCCAAATGCAGTCATTTCTGTTTCCGACATATTGGATGCGAATAAAACGTTTGCACATTTCCTGTCCCATTCTGTATCTAGACTTTGTATGATACCTTGAAAAAGTACTGGTTTAATGACAAATCTGTCTGAGAACATCGGATGTACTACTTTTTCTCTGAAATGTCCCAGAAATTTATGTAGAAAGAAATTGTCACTTTTCTTGGCGATGTATTTTACTAAGGTTTTCCCTACAGTAATTTGAAAAATATGAACTGATATTCCATCTTTAGAGTCTAAAATAGAATTTCTAAACGATCTCTTGTCTGGTAGTCCAACTTGATGATTTATGAAAATTTCATATGCATCCTCAAACGGAAAAAATCCTCCATGTAAGTCAAGATGTTTTACAATCTCTATAAATGCTATCAATTTATTTTCTCTTTCGCTTATTCCATATTTATTGTATTTTGACCTCTTACGAACTATTTCTAAATCTCGTTCTAATTTCAGTAGAATATTTTCGTAGGATGTTTGCTGCTTTGAACAATAAATAATTCCTGTGAGACCAGATTCTGGAGATACCAGGTCACAATTGCAAATTAATAACTCATCTGGAATAACACTTTCACATTTTTGTCCAAAATATTCAGATTGAATATTAACTACTGTTTTATCTTGTTCATTTTGCATGACTGAAATTGTAATATCAAACTGGAGTGGTGATCATCATAATCTGATGTGCAGAATATTCCCCAATTTTATCTCTCCTAGACACATATGTTGTTACAGCAGGAAACATAGGTCAAGGTTATTTTGATAATTGACAGGCACCAAGAATCATTGTTTTATACTCTACAGATTATGAATGTAAATTTATGTCATGTATCTGAAACCAGATGTTAGTTGTCAAAAGATACCATGCATTTTGTATTTAACCACACATGCAGCTGGAATTTTACACTGATATAGGAGAATTATAAAGAACTGCTTAGGAGTGTTATTCTCTTATTCAAAGTATTATTGTAAGTATTTATTGTACATATTATATGTTTGCTCATTTAAATTATGCTAATGGTTTGAAAAAAAAAAATACATGTAATGTACATAATATTTGAATTTTTAAATCACTTTTGAAACCGACATCTTTTTTAAATACAAATGTATAATATGAAACAATAGACCAATGTAGAATAGAAAATGTTGAAAATATTTTTTTCAATCAGAATATAGCATAAACTTGTTGCGAAATCTGGAATTGACACTATAAATATATTTATATTGATCACAATTATTTAAATGTTATTGTTCTTGTTTTGTATGGCCATGAACCCGTAAGGGTATACTAGTACATTATAAATAAAACATATTATGTAAAAAATATATATTTATATTACAGATGGATCAGGTGCAAACTTGGTTGCACAATTTAAATTTAGACATATACGCACAGGCATTTGAACAAAATGGGTGGGATGATATGGAAGCAGTTAAGTTGATGACAGAAAGTGACATTAAAGACGTCATTGAAAAGCCGGGACATGCAAGAAAAGTCCAAGCAGCTATAGCAGCTCTCAATGAGGACAAACAAGCTGCACATGTAGACACTGCCAAAAAGACTTTCTTAGTACAAACGAGTAAGTTTTTAACAATATATAGAATTAAAATGCAAACAACTGCAATATTATATTCTAATTATGATTGATGAAAGTAAATGTAGATAATCTCTCACCATTCATATTCTTTGCTTAATTCAATTAATAACTGTACAATTTAAAAGATATTATAAATGACAAAAATAAATTTATATTTGAATATTTAGATCAATATGATCAGACAAGTTTTTTATACAACCTGACCTGCCCAAACGCACCCCAACCAAATTTGCATTTCCGTACAAATACATTTCCGGAACATTGATAATTTGTTTATTAGACTCTTGTAAATCTCGTATTCTTATATTTTATAGGGCTTCTAAACAGTGAGAGTCAGGAGTCTATTCCCGGTCAGCCGACGTACATGCAATCGGATTATTACTATAAAAACGCTAAGACACCTAGGATGAACTTTTTCAATGAAGTGATTGCAGAACTTTACGTTAGTGCAGCAGTTATGCCGAAAAAAACATTTGAGGATTATCTTTTCACGGAGCGAGAAAAAAGATGGAAGAGAAAATGCAAAATGGAGCAGCTGTCAAAAGATGTTGCTTTCATCAAATCCGATAACCCTGCTTGTCTAGGGTATTTCATGAAAAGGCGTAGCAAATTAGCTTCAAGTATTCTTAATTTAGTGAAGGAGGAAGTACAGAAATTGAAGAAAATTCATGAATCTTATAGCTCAGAAATAAAACATGTGACGGAGGAGAACACAAATCTTTATCAACATGGAATAATAAGGAAAGGCTATGAACCTCAAGCCACACATTTTAAGAAAATACTGGATATTTTAAGTCAGGAGCAAGAGAAAGTCAATGAATACACAAAACAAAGTGAACATCTTTTTTCAATAGCACAGGACATAGTTCCAGAAACATCAACTGCTAAAAAGCAACATTTAATCAACAGACGGAAAAAGGAAAACAGAAAAAAGGTCAAAAAGTTGAAAGAGAAAAGACTAATGCAAGCATGTTCCAGATTATTGCAAAGACTGGTCTCTTCAGACACGTACACAAAATGTTGTCCTGAAAAATTTTATATTCAACCAAAGTACAAAGTAAAGGAAAGCGAATTACTAGTTGAAGGACTGGAGTCTATCAGACCACGACAAGAACTTAAGGCTATCAAAAAGCTCTCTTCTTGTGGATTCTTTGAAGAGGGTGCATCAGAACTGATAAAAAATGCTTACAATAGGAAATTTAAAAATACAATTGGAAAGCCGTCAAAGGAAGTGAATGAAAATTTTAGTGATAATTCAGAGGACGGAGTCATAGAAAAACAAGACAGTTCATCCTCTGGGGAAGAGTCCGACCCATTTGATTTTATAACTGTACAGATGTTAACATCAGATGAAGATATTGATATATGATTCTTATCAGCAGTCCACTAGAACTGTGAAAATTATCTTACAGTGATAAGGCCTTATCTCTTCATGCCATGTGGTTAATAAATTATGTAAATAGTGTTGTAATTCTGTGTTTGTCAAAACTTTTCCAAGTTGAAGACTTCAGATGTTGCTACAAATTTGATCCCCCCCCCCTTTCGGACCAACAATAGTGCCATTGGGTTGATTTGCAGATGTAAAAAAAAAATTGATCCCCCCTATGAAATTAAAAAAAAAATTATGATCCCCCCTTTCTACACAGAAAAAAAAATTTGATCCCCCCTACATTTTGACCAGCCCCCCCCCCCTGCTGATAAAAAATGATAAGTCCCTTGGAACAATAACTCCGCAAGTGTATTTCATATTTTACCGGTCCGGTAAATATCGCACTTCTGAAAATTTTTTAATGATGATGCATTAATTACTTTTGATATATCTAGTTTCTACAACTAAGAAAGAATGGAAGAATTCTTCTTTTTAAAAGATATATGTATTACGATAGACTAAATCAAATACATTTGGATTCTTCCTCTTTAAATTGGAATGTTTTTTGTATATATATTTTACCAGGAGTCTACATTCTGCAAATTTTCAAAAACATTTTAAAATCAACTTTGAGTTATCTCGCTTCGTATGTATTTTTTATTTGATACTGCCGTCTTGCTTTTAAAATTAAAATTACCATTCAGTTTCCCGGCGTCCGCAATTTATCTTGTGAAAAATTTCAATAGAAAACACCGCTAAAAATCTAAAAGACAAATAGTTAAAGCTTTCATTTTTATTTTTTTAAAATACCTAAATTACTTATGGCAGTCGTAGAAAGTAAATGCTTTACGATAAAGTACAGGGAAAAGTCAGGTTTTCCTCTTTGCTTATTCTTAGTCGATTTAATACTTTTACAAAATCTTAATTTTTTAACCAAACACGTATTTCCGGAAATAGGTTTGCGAAAAGAACTATAGCCCTGTCAACTAAACTATCCTAAGACATGCCTTACGACTTTGTAAGTCTTATGATAATCTTCAGACATTGGAACATGGTACTTTTAAGGGTCTAAAATGGGGTACGGTTCAACAATTTTTACATAAAAGTGATTCCTGCAGTTCCCGGAAAGGAATGCTGTTTTTTGTTGTACAAGAGGCCCACATGTGCTACAGCTTATAAAAAATTTTTGTTACAACAAGATGTCCACTTTTAGAATTAGAGGGGTTCAAAAGTGGAAATTTTCACATTTTGTTTTGTAAATCTTTGAAGTTATGATATTTATGTCGCATCTAAGAAAGGTAGAAGCACCATGTTCTACATGGTATAAGATGCCTTCATATGGTAGTATTTCAACCAGAGGCCCACATGTCAAAATGTGGTTGTTCATGAGGGGTAACTTTTGTCACTTTTTGCATTGGTATTGCCACTGGGTACAATTAAAGGGTCCCAATTAATGGTGATTTTTTAGTTAAATAAATAGAAAGATGATTTTAGTTTACTCTGTATTCAGATATGCACGACAATTGTTCAATGTTGCAACAATAGGCCCTTTTCAGAGCACAAAAAGGGTAGAAAATTTGGGGGAATAAAGAATTGGGTAGAGTCGAGCTAGGGTTTTGGCGACTTTTTTGTTAGCATCTTTACACCGTATTTCTAAGTCAATTCTCAAATGCGAAAAAATGAAATTTTCTCAGCTTCTGAGATCGTGATCACAATCTGTTTCATTTATTGATGCAAACAAATTGGGATCATGTTTGACAAACGTGACTGCAGTTGCCATGGAAACAAAAAGGAACATTTTTTTAAATTTCATTTTTCAATGATTCCAACTAACTGATTCTTCATAGGATTATTACGCAACATGAGTTAATTTGCCTTTAGGTTTTTTAAATTTTAAAATGACCACTAATGTCATTGAATCAAACGCTGATTGTATAAGATAGAATCGTCATGAATTTACAACTTGTTCTATACTTCTGCATTGTAATGTAAAGATGAAATTCTTAGGATGTATGCTAGTTTCTTAGTATATAAACATGATATGTAAACTTGTGATAATTTATGGCAAGCTGTATACATAATCAAAACATACATGTTGAATGGTATTAAGAAAGTAACATGTTGTGCATGTGACATGTATTACGAGTTACCTCCAACCATGATCAAACATTTAACTACAATATCCTTTGTAAGGTCTACAGTTATCTTCTCTAGATACGACGGACTAACTATTTCACCAATTTCTTAGACCCTCTCTATCGTGAGACGATGAATACCAAAAGTTTATGTAGACCTGTAGTTTATGTTCTTTGGGATGTAAATGGACTATTTTTAGGCGAAAAACTATACTGGTGTGAAGATTCTTTCATAGAATTAGTAATTCTTTATCATTGAAGCCTTTCTAAGAAAAGATCAACTATGGAACACAACACTCCACGACTCTCTTTTTGGAATTATGAGTATAAAAATAAAATTAATTACTTTTATTTATGGTCTTCCCCGATCTTTCGCCAAGACCTCTGGTTTTTTTAAAGTTTCCGCCACTTACTGAAAACCTTAGTGAAGACGGTTTACAAATAATCGTAATGATATTTTGAAATAAGTATACCAAACATGCATAAAGACTATTCCAAAATTAAAAAGACCGAGTAATTTCCAGTTACGGATTTATCTCCAAAAAACCGAAACAATGTTATAACAAACTACTAAACCGTATCAGATAACTGATTAAAAAGTATTAGAGAAAATTTTCATCATTCGATACATTTTTGTCGAAGGGATCCCAGAAGTCTGTAAAGATTTACTGCCCTGGAATTGATGAAACCCATTTTCACTCAAGAGCTCAAAACATAAGTCCTATGGACCTGGGACCTTCACCAAAAAATTTAGGACTGCTATGGTATATTGAAAATGTCAAGGTCAAAGGCGAAATTTCAGGTCATGTCGGCATTTTTCTTGTTAATCGAAAATGGTATTAGATGGCTGATAACATGTAATGTAGAAAATTTAAATCTAATGGATATCTACATTTTGTTACACGAGTCAAAAATTAATCGATAAACCAAAATGAAGTTTTTTATTTATTGATTGATTGTTGTTTAACGTACAGTGGCAAATACTTCATGCATATTTAGGACGAGAACAAGTTTTCAAACAATTAATCGTAAAAGGGTCTAGCTAGGGGTTAGGCGGTGGAATTAAATAGCCACAGGATACCAAATTGGAACTGTTTGGGTAGGAGAGGTAAATTTAGCCTAGACAACTTGTCACTTTCGGACCACTTATTACGAGCTCTTGCAAAGGGATCTTTAACGTGCTGAGATCGTGGCATTTTTCCCAACGTGCACGAGGCACGGCGGTAACATTCCCGCCCGAAATGGGTTGAGAATTTATACATACCGGTCTTCATACTTTTTAATTTTGTATCAAATTCACCTCAATCCATTTTAGTAGTTTTGTTCGGTCACTCATCATGATTACTACCAAGCAAATAAATCAAATAAGTTATTCCCAACGGAAACTGCATTTTAAGTAAAAGTTTACAGTTTCTCTCAGACTTGTTGAAATGTAATACATGGGTCAGAATTATTTGTTACATCTACATGTAGCCGTTGCGCAGGTACAAAATGTTTGTCCTCATCTGATACAGTTTGTACCTAGAATTGGTACGGATTTGTCCATCTTTGATCGTAGTGATTTTTGAGAGACTTGCTGAATCTTTGTGGATGTACTGTCCTTTTTGTTATCAGTGTAAAAGAACATGATAACTTTTGATATCCAGCAGATCTTGCGTTCATTGGATTGTGAGCATTTACTAACGACGTACCTCCCTTTTGTATGTAATTGATTGTTCATTAAGTAATTTCTTGTTGAATTATATGCTTTATTGTATGGTTTTCACAAGTGTATTTGGCTGTATTTTAGCATTGCTTTTATAACTGGTCACGAAGAAAAAGAGTTAGGGTTAGGATCCAGCAGAAAGAGTGTGATCTCCTCCCATGTTGTATGTGGCTGTCACTCAGGGATTGGGATCATTTGATAGTCCTTGTTGTTTTTTTATGTCTTGTTTGAATTTCGTTATATTTATATTTCGGTATTCGACTTTTTACTATGTACACTTGTAACTTAATCGAGTCGAGTTAGAGCTCGTCACATAGACTTGGGTTCCCCTGTTGAAATTTCGACTTCTGCAGATCTAGATTTTGATATTTCCGCAGTTTCCTGTTAAAGTGACATGTTCTCCTTGATATTTACTTCGTAGCTTTTACCCCCCGAGGGCGGCCGGGGTATAGAAATAGGCCGTTCGGTTTCTCCGCCTGCAGGTAGAACCCCTGCTAAAGGGG
>JAULBM010222624.1:0-17134 GCA_032357055.1 Geukensia granosissima
ACATGCATTAATTGTATTTCATAACTTTTCTAATCATTGGCGGGGCATAGTGTCCATTGGACACATATCGACTTGTTCTGTATATTCTGAAACTGTAACGTCAGTAATGTCTAACTTTGTTCATGTTTTCTAGCTGTGTGGGCACCGATAGACTCACAAGCTGTTGTAAAGGCATTTGAAGAAGAAAGTGCAAAGGCGCATAAACTCTGCAAGAAAGTAGAAGAGCAACTTCATGGACTCGAGGTAAGTACAAAATACTCGATTGATTGAATGTTGCTTTACGCCCTGTGGAAAATATTTATGCATGTTCAGGACGGGGAAATAATATTAAAATGACATTGAATGAATCCTGCTTTGTACTAGACCAACACGGCGAGTCTGATTTTTAACGTGCTAGCAACAGTCAGATGCTTTGACTAATGGTCGATCAGCCTTTGCTCTTATTCCATAATTCTGCGTGCTTAGGGGTGAAGCAGGTTGTACGAATTTTATTGGTTTTTGGTTTGATCCGGCCGAGGATCGAATCCAAGGCTATCAGCACTCGAGGTGAGCACGATAAACATTACTCAATGGAGGCGGTCCAAAATGCTTGTAGTATAGTCACCCCCTCTTTGTAACAGCCACAGTTTTATTTACTGCATTAAAATATACTCATGATACCTGTGTATTAAAGTAATATAATTTTTTTCATATGTGTTACCAATATGCATAGCTTAGTTCATTAAGGGGTGTCCTTTTGATCATGTTGATTACAAAATCTAAATCTAAAAAAGAATTTTCATTTTATTGTTGATTAATAACGGTTGTTTTAAGTCAAGTTGGTGGTGTTCAAAATCACATCCTTTAAGAGAACAGTATTAATAATTTATGCCACCGGTACTTAAATTAGGGTGGAAACTTTCGCCCTTTAAATGGGCCACCAAAGTTAACTTATCACATGATATCATTTCCCAAAAAGATCACATTTGTTAACAATAAACATGATAAAAATACAGTGTATTAATATTGTATTTATTTTGTTATTTTAGATAGACGGCAAGGTTATACAGACACATGGTGACCCAGGACATAAAATTGTTACCATAGCAGACGAATGTGGTGCAGATTGTATAGTTGTTGGTTGTCGGGGCCATGGAACTCTCAGGCGGACAGTTCTCGGAAGTGTCAGTGACTATGTAGTTCATCATTCCAAAGTTCCTGTGTTCATATGTCATAAAAATTGTTCATAAAATTTTAAATAAAACGTTCAGTATTACATTGAATTCGCTGCATGTATTCACTGCGTTCAGTATTACATTGAGTTTGCCAGCAGCATTTAAGTCTGACATTTAAAAAGAATGTCTGACTATTGCATCCTAAAACAATCAGTTTTACCATTATATTTGTTGGCAAGATATTGTTTATTTAACTATCCTGATCAGACACGGACATTTAAGGTTGCAAATGATAAAAGGAGTCCAGTGGGGCTTCTAAAGGTGCAAAAAAAGGCAGGCACAATTTTGTGCTGATACAGATCCCAAGAATAACACTGTACTGAATATTGAAAAAAAATTAGGCAGGCTTCTCTGATGTAATCAAAGGCAGGGTTGAAAATGTTGCGCAATCAAAAGTTACTTCTTTTCCTCAAATAATAAACAAACGACTGCTCCGTGATAACTTAAAGTTTTTTTAAGCATATAATCTGTGAAAGGGTTGGATGACGTATTTTTCAAAAGACCCCTCAGAAGCCAAAACTTATACTCCTAAGATGCTTTCACATCCATTTTTTTATTACAAATAATCACACACATGCCCTAAATGACACCTCAGAAATGCAGTCTTTCAACCATACTGGAAAATTTCCTAGTACCATTTTAAACCAATAACAAACACATTTTTACCGCCTCAGAAAAAAACATCTAACCCACACCATGTCCTCTTTCAGATATTGGAATGATACACTAAATATACTTCTAAGCAGATGCTAATATAGTGCAGTGAATGGGAAAGATACCCAGTTATTAATGTTGTAATTTCAAAAATGCATCGTCTGGCCATTACAGTATATTCCACTTTACAAACCACTTGGAAGTTCCAGTCGACATGCCCGATATAGAAAATCCTTGTGCATGGTCTGTCTTAGCTGCGGTCCTATTATATTGTGCTTTTATATAGGGGTGAAGAGAATAGGAATTTATTTAACAACTAAAAATCTAGTTAAGTCATTGAAAATGCGAACCCAGTAAACTGCCAGCCAGAAGTTCTGTTATGAACAGAGACTGTCGCAAGTATGAAATTATAGCACTAAAAGGAAGACAAGATTTTAGGGCAATGTATCAACAAATAAACGTGGGAATAAGGTTCACTAGAATTTGGTTTAACACTGATTTTACTATTCCTGACGGTTCTTATAGTATGTTTCACTGAACTGAGTCTCATGTTTTGGCTACTATTTCTTAAAGCAAAAACAACATCTGAAAAGGCAATTTAGAATGAGATTTTACTAGAAATCCATAGGTTTCGTTGTTTTCTTTGTTTATCTCACCTGCAATAGAATTTCATATGTGTCGTTGTTTGTCCTGTGCTGACGTGAAAATTGCAGAATTTTGTTTAAAAAAAGTTCCGACGCTGTCAAAATTCTTACATTTGTAATACTGCCAAGCTTATTTTTCCTCACATGACGCATAAATATAAAATATATCAACATATTTTACATTTTCTAAAGTTCAAATATCCTGCGAGCAAAAATTGTTACAATGGAAAACGACCAAATTTTCCATATAAGTTGAGAAAAACTAAGAATATGTTTAAAAATTTCAGAATATACAAAAGTTACCGGAACTTTTTTATCTGACGCGGTTGGTAAGAATTATGAAGATTCCTCCAAGTGATTTTTCTAAGTTTAATAAAAAGTGAGAGACTCAGCTCAGTAAAAATACTTCAAAGATTTTGAGATCTGTGCCATAAATGGAAGATGAAAGAAATCGCTAACTGACCTGGCAAACCTTCAATTTTATACAGCAAAAACACAATCAATCGCAAGACCATAGGTACATTACACACACTCTAGCTCTTTCTATGGTATGATGCAATTCTGTTCGGAAACGACCATTTGAATATCACGGGGAAGGGAAGATTTCGTCGTTCTTTCCCGGAATAATTCTAATTTGGTAACTATGTTGACCGCATCTACATGTATCACAGTGAACTTGAAATCAAGGAAACGACAGACAGAAAGATCTGCTTCATACCTATAGACTTACATCTTGATATTGTCAGTAAGTGCGGGTTAAGAACAAAGCTTTACCACTAAGGAGATGACTTTGATTTTCTCATTGTTAACTTTCTGTTCATGTGAAGCTACATTCCATCCGGCCTTCATTAGAAGTTGATACGCTACTCCTTAGCTTGTGCTTCCTGTCAGGATTTTATTTATAGATTGCTACTGACGAGAAATTCTTCTTAAGTCGTAATTCCTGAACTTTTTGTTTTCGCCATCATAGTTGACCTGTCCGATTTATAAATGAATACGACAATCCCTTTGTCGCAACAACAAATAAGGTTGTGATTCACCACCTGCTTTGATTACTGAGCAATTCGACCGATGTTACTAGTGACAAAGGTGTTGGTTATTCTTTCGGAACACCTTAACTACCCTTAGTTTTTGTAGGCTTCCTGTTAATTAAGCCTTTTTATGGTAGTTTTGTGATCTTTATTTGAATTTGTTTCATCTGACTTAACGATTTCTGTCTGCCCCCGATTATCTTCTATAGTTCCATTTAGGTTATCGTGAACATAAACCCACTGATATTCGTTTTTTTTTTGTCATTATTGTAAAAACTGCTAAGTTACTTTTGAAAAAAAACAGTAAACTGTCTATAACATGTATATATACATAAGTACTAAGGATAAGTTTGATGAACTCTTGCAATAAATCTGAAAAGGTTAGCTTGACAAAAATAGTTTGAATGTTTGTATTCGAGTAAATAGTATCCACATTCCGTAATAAAAATACAAGATTTCAAGTTACATACGATAAAATGATATCAAATCAAAACTCCCCACAGCTTTATAAGGGTACTTTAATTCCACGTGACATTCTACAAGATACCGACTGGCCTTGAAGGGAAAACAGAGAAAACGTCAAAATGACAGAAAAGAAGGTTGTTGTTATAGCCATGGACGGGAGTGTTGATTCTGACAAAGCTCTCGACTGTAAGTAAAATATTATCAGATAATGGAAATTAATTTTTTGTAATTTGTATAGATAAACGTGACGCGTAGTTTTATTCTTTATCAAACTGCACATCGTGGATTTGTTTATTAAGACCTGATTCAAGATAAAACATTCATAAACGTTTACTTACTAAATATTATGCGTAAATATGTATGTATACCACAAATATAGCTTTATGCATTTTGTTGTGTTTTATTACCGTTCCTGGCAAAATCATTTTCTTTAAGGTGCTTGGGATATTTAAGTGTATAAAAAGGCCGCCTAGTTCTCTTTTTTCTCTCCTTTTTGTCCCTAAACTTTAGCAAAAGATTTTTTTCGTGGTGAGTTTAATATCTTTCCTGATGCTTTCCTCATTCTAGAAGGTTACTTGTCCACTCTTTACTCTCTGATGCTTTCATCATTTAGGTGGTAACTGGTCCACCTAGCAACGTACCAATTAAGATGAGCAATTCTGTGACATGAAAGTTTTAATAAAGTCGGCATGTCATAAATCTTTCTATTCAAATCTTACAACATGTGTTAAATAGAGAATTAGATATCGTAGGTTTCAAATCCAACCTTCGTAGTTTAGATATGTAACAAGTCATTGCAAAAACATTAATAATGTATATTCATATCAGGTATGTTAGGATAAGGTCAAGTTCAATGTCCCTTCTATCAAGGTTTGACAGTGATTTTTGTACAAATTCTAAATACATTCCTTTCATATAAGTTGATCGATGCTAACACAGTTTCCATAGGAGTTCATATCCCTACCAGTTGTGGGATCTGTCCAGTCTATGTTGTCGTTTTTCAGTTCAAGGCCATGTGAGCTTGTTACTTGGCGTCCGTCGTCCGTACATCTTTATAGTTGAAAACTGTTACATTATTAGTCTCCTCTTCAATCGCCAGGCCAATTGGAACCAAACATGACAGGAAGCATTTATGGAAGGCCCTTTACAAAGTTTCCTCCTTTCGTATGGAATGAACTATAAACAAGGCTGCCAAAGACAGATTTGAAAAAAATCTTCTTCTTTTAAACCACAAGGCAATATGGAAAGAAACTTTACAGCAGCGCGTATTGGAGGTCCTTTACAAGGTTACCTTGTTTCGTCCCGATCGGACTTCAAACAGGGCTGTCACGGACAATCCTTGTTTCTGATTGCCTGATTTTACAAAAGTTTCCTCTGAAAAAGCTAGGCTTAATCGAACAAAACTTGACAGGAATCAACTACGGAAGGTCTCTTACAAATTTTTCTTGTAACATCCCGATCGGACTACAAAAATGGCTGCCATGCAAATGCAAATTTGGTTTCTGATTGGCTCATATAAATGAAATCTTCTCCTTTAAAACTTCAGGGGCAAATGGAATCAAACTTTTCAAGAAGCATCTATGGGAGGCGGCCCTTCACAAATTTTCGTTGTTTCGTCCCGATCGGACTGCAATCATGGCTGCCACAGGCAATTCTTGTTGAGATTCAATTAATCAATTTTCAGTTAATATGCTTTGTATGTAATGTTTCTATAGAATTCAGAATGTGATATCCCTTGTCGTATCTGCAGCCATATTTTGTATTAAATTTTTGTCACGGTTTTAAAATTTTGTAAAAGTCTTTTGCGATAATTAAAGTCAGAAACTTTGATGCAAACAGGGGCAAACTGAACTAGTTGTGAAATGTAAATCCCATACGAAGGAGTCAAAGGCACTTCCCTATCAAGAAACGGGAAATTAACTATAGAAAAAATATTAAATGCCCACTCAATGAGATAAGAAAACGGTTTATCAAAAGCGCGTAGATTATCTAAAACATCCAGAGAATTTTTCACACTACAAAAATAGTTTTACCCCATTATTTTCATACGATTTATTGCAGTATTTAATGATATGTTCTTTTATGGTGGTAGAGCACCCCCCACCCAAAAGGACAGAAATGTTGGTTTACCGTGTCCAGCACACTATTGTGTCCAGCAAAACATTGTGTCTACACTTTTACAAACGTTTTCCTTGTCAACGTGCTGCAGTCGTATCATGTTGCGTTTCCGAAGCACCTTAGTAGTTAATAGTTATGGCCTTGTTTTATTAAGTTGTGTCTTTCAGTTTACGCCAAGAAGTGGCCTTGATTTATTAAGTTGTCTCTTTCAGTTTACGCTAAGAACCTGTACCACGAGGAGGATGAAGTAGTAGTAGTGCACTGTGTACATCACAAGATACATTATTCATATCAATGTAGGTAATTAATCACTTAGGTACTTGTATGTAAGTCCCAACGCCATGTAACTATGTTAATGATCAATTAGAGATTTTTAACAATCGACATTGATTAAGTGTTATAAAGTTAAAGTGCTTAATATATATAAAACCAAGATGTTGATTGATTTATTATTGTTTATGCCCGGCGACATATTTTTCTTGCATATTCAGAAGTATTGTACGTTTCATGAACAGAGTCTCTCACATTTTGCAAACTGCTACACAGTTGAGGTAGTTTTTGGGTAGGATCAGTGCTCAAGATGGATAAATACCTCCTGTCCATGTAGCAAGGTACCAGTTGAAAAAGCCTTGTAATGCAAGGTCGTGTCAAAACATGAAAGGGCGACTATGATTTCCAAGTTTTGGATAACAAAATAGCGACTAGCTTAGCATAGACCTTGAAATATAAAACTGATACATAAAAATATAGGCAAACAATACTAGTATATATATTTAATGCACAAAAAGGAAGCTTACTATTGAAAGTTGAAATGTCAGGAGAGCACTGAAAACTTTTGCTCACTATTAAACTAAAACTATACCGTCAATTCGCTTTCAGCTGTCTGGGCCCCAACAGATCCGAGAACAGTATTTCAAGGTTTTGTTGAAGATAATCATAAAGGAAAGGGGATTTGTGATGCCATAGTTAAAAAGCTTAAAGACTACAAGGTAGGTACACAATCAAGGGCGGAGGCAGCGGTGCTCGGATCCCACCTTTGAAATGCAATAATAATTAAAAAAATGATAAGTTTGGGGTAAATTTTTGTCTTAATCTCCATTAGAAATGGAGAAAATTAATGAATCAAGAGGTCCACAAAAAGTCCCCCCTTTTCCAAAAGTCTGGATCCGCCTCTGACAATGCGGATTTCAACACATATTTTGTATTTTGTATTCGGCAAACGCCTTTACCATGAAGTATAGATACTCCATTAGAATTCGATAACGAATCGCTGTTTGATAAATCATGCTTTATTCCAGTTTTACTTAGATGATCGCTTCTACTGTCAGCACAGCTCACTTTGGAAATCTCACTCTTGCAATTTTGAAGATTTTAAAATGGGATGAAGGTGGCATACCTTTTACTGAAAATGTATCTAGGTATGTCGTAATTTTTAGTGAAAAATATTTTCTTCTTCCTTAAAAGATTTTTCTACCATCGGTGAAAAAGTGATTTGAATGGGAGATTTTCTACAGTCAATTTTTGATGCATTAAAAATCAAATTGTCTAAATAATGATTGTATTACTTTAAATATGGTGTTAAACGGTGAATTATATTTATCTTATCATAGAACAACCAAAAATTTGAACTTGTGACATGAAAGGGGTTATTTAATAGCTAATTTAAGAAAATCCACCAAAGTGAGTTATCTCCCTTCTCCATGGACAATGCATCTAACCCAGATTTGAAGAAAATATTGAATAATTTTGCACTACTATTTATAAAGTAAGACTGATATTTTTATTATGATTGGGTCTATCCTTGAACAGCTTGAATATGATAAAATTGAAAAAAGCCGATTTCTGAAGTGAACTGCGCTGACAGTAATAAAAATATTAAATTTCGATACATTTCATTCAATGATTAGTTTTAATGTGAAAGCTGAAAACTGGTCCAAAGGCTGAAAAGCTGGAATGTATTAACCATGGGAATTTCTATTTATACCAGAGAAAAAAAAAGAAACGTTTCACACTTTAAACTTCATCTTATTAAATTTATACGCTTTTCCAGAAACATTCTTTCACAAAATTTCAATCTTCATGCTAGTATGAATACAAATAAAGCAGTTAAAAAATTCACACACACAATTAAAGTGGTTTATTTGCAGTGTCAAATTGCAAAACTGGAAACTGGGTATCACAAAATAACGAGAAAGGTGATCAAAACATTTTTGAAAAAGAAAAACTTCTACACTCAACTTCGGAAAATGTTGTAATTTCGAAATGTTGCACTTTGTGGTCGTAAATTTTAGTTTAAGTTAAAATTTTTCAATTTTTGGTGCAAAAAAGCTCATTTTGAAATCTCAAAAATGAGAAAATGAAATTTCGTTTTTTACATGAATCTGAAGCTTAGGTTGCACTGACCATTCTGTAAAAATTTCAGGTCGATATATATTTTTGACAAAGTCATGGAGCAAGAAAGTTAAAACTCCACTGTAAATGCATTAAGCTGTAACTTTCTTTTTTGACCAGTATATAAATAGGTTGAAAGAAAAAAGATTTAACACATTCAAGTATATGCTTGTTTATCTCTTAGAAAAAAAGCAATACCAGGTAGGTTGATCGAAATACCGATCTATTAGCAAAAAGCAAACCATCACACTTCACAAATTCACAAAAACTAAAAAGTTCAGGTGATTCGAACAAAAATCACTCTCACTGTTCAGCATGCAACACTGAGAAACTCACAACGGTAACCTATTACTAGTTATTACTCGGGAAACTTCCTAATAATTATGGGGAAAGGATATAAATGTCTTGCATTGATTTTTATGTGTCAAAAGTCTTCTTTTTGTCGGGGATCCGATTTTTATTAAAACTGATCTGAAAACATTGTAGCAGCTTCAAAATATGCACTTCCAAAATTCATGCTCAGGAGTCTTGGGGAAGTGAAAAATGTTTCAGTCTGAAAGTTTTATATCTGCATAAAGGCTCTGTTGTTATACCGAACCTGCAAAAACCAGGTCGTTTCTGTAACCTGAACCTGATGTATTCATTGTAAAAGGCCCTGTAGTTTTAATTGTATCCAGGTGGTCTCTGTAACCTGGACCTAAAGTATTTACTGTAAAAGGCCCTGTAGTTTTAATTGTATCAAGGTGGTCTCTGTAACTTGAACCTGACTTATTTACTGTAGAAGGCCCTGTAGTTTTAATTGTATCCAGGTGGTCTCTGTAACCTGGACCTAAAGTATTTACTGTAGAAGGCCCTGTAGTTTTAATTGTATCCAGGTGGTCTCTGTAACCTGAACCTAAAGTATTTACTGTAGAAGGCCCTGTAGTTTTAATTGTATCCAGGTGGTCATTGTAACCTGAACCTGACGTATTTACTGTAGAAGGCCCTGTAGTTTTAATTGTATCCAGGTGGTCGTTGTAACCTGAACCTGACGTATTTACTGTAGAAGGCCCTGTAGTTTTAATTGTATCCAGGTTGTCTCTGTAACCTGGACCTAAAGTATTTATTGTAAAAGGCCTTGTGCGTTACTTTTATTGTATCCAGTTCGTCCCTGAACCAGAATTATTTACTGAAGCTCTGTGGTTTGAAATGTATCAGGTCGTCTTTGTTACGTAAACCTGAAGAATCTTTACTGATTGTATTGTATTCAGGCCGTATCTGTAGCCTGATCCTGAATATTTACTGAAGCTCTGTGGTTTGTATTGTATCAGGTCGTCTTTGATACGTGACCCTGAAGAATCTATGCTGATTGCATTGTATTCAGGTCGTTTTATGTTGTTTGATCCTGAATTATTTACTGAGGCCCAGTGGTTTGTATTGTATCAGGTCGTTTCAGTCACCTGAGCCTCAAGTATACCACTGTGGATTGCCTGTAATCTGAACATGAATTATTTACTGAAGCCCTGTGTATTGTATTGTATCAGGTTGTTTCTGTCACCTGAACCTCAAGTTTACCACTGTGGATTGCATGTAGTCTGAACATGAATTATTTACTGAAGCCCTGTGTTTTGTATTGTATCAGGTCGTTTCTGTCACATGAACCTGAAGAATACCACTGTTGATTGCCTGTAGTTTAAACATGAATTATTTACGGAAGTTTTGTGTATTGTATTGTATCAGGTCGTTTCTGTCACATGAACCTGAAGAATACCACTTTAGATTGCCTGTAGTCTGAACATGAATTATTTACTGAAGCTCTTTGGTTTGTATTGTATCAGGTCGTCTCTGTCACCTGAACCTAATTTATTAACCGTAGAAGGCTTGTTTTATATCCAGTTCGTCACTGAACCTGAAGTATTAACTGCAAAAGACTCTGTGTTTGTATTGTATCCATGTCGTCGATTTAAGTCAACAACACTACCTAAAATGGAAATATACTTATAAAATAAAATTTTATAAAGTTCCAATTTTAATTTTACGATAAATTCTAACCATCAATTAAGTTTACAGAACAATTTTTTAAAAGAATTTAACATATTTTGCAAAAATTTGACATCTATTGTTAAAGGTAAGAAAATTTTATTTTGTTGCTGGAAAAAATCCGAGCATAGAAAATTGATGAGACTCCGGGATTATATTCAAAAATCTTTGCTTTCTCAGATTTTTACCCGAACAAATATTAAGAGTTTTAGGGATATTTGACCTTTCATGACCTAGCTCATTCCATATATGGTAGTAATCATGACTGTTTAACCTTTACCAGAATAGAAGTAAACTGTAAAAGTCTCCGTAGTCGTGGTATTTGACAGGTACATGTATATGTCAGTGATGGTTAATTTTTACGACCAGAACAATGGAAGAGGTTACGGTCTTAGTTGAATAGAACTTTATTCGTCCAACTAATGAAACTATTTGTTAACTGTCTGTTGTCGCTACAAGTCGTAATCCGTGAAAACTGAAATCATGTCGCCTAAGTCGTTTAAGTCACGTTTCTGTTGTCACTAAAATGTTCTTTTAACCATTAAAATTCTAGATTATATTCGGTGGTGGTTTCGTGCTCTCAACTTTTATCGTTAAATTCGGCATGAATTTCCGACAATTATTTCTTTTGCTGACCATTTCTTCTTTTGTTTTGGTACATGTATATTTTCACGCTCTTTGAACAACGTCCAACTGAAAGACATCTTCACTTAATTTTTAAAGTGTACTTTTCTCTTCTGAACTACTGCTTCTAGTTTGTGTTTTTCTTTGATGATGATACAGGTGAGAGAAGAAATGGAAGGATTAATGAGGACGAATGAATTTTGGTAAACACTGTTCGTGGTTAATTGTTCTTAGGCTGAATTCTCGCTGCAATCTTGCACTTATGCACTGTCCCCGCTGATTGCATAGTCATTTAAATGCTGGTAGGATTAGGATATACAAGACGAATAACAAAGAAGGAAGGAAAGGAAGTACATCACAAAGTTTTAGGCTCCGGTTGTGGCACGCCTTTTTAACGGTCAACTTGTTTCATATTTCTTATCGTTTTGCCGTCTGTTTACACATTTTGTCGTGTAATTAAGTTGCAAACGTGATATTGTCTCATATACATTTGGTCGCTGCTCATGTTCCTCTTGTGCCTGGTTCGCCTTGGGGTAGTAAATTCAAGATATATGAGAAGGAGGAAAACACGCAGATTTCAAGTCAAGTTAGCTGTGTAGTTCTTGTAAGTTTAAAATTGCATTTCATTTCCAACCAAAATATCGGTATCATTATCACATGAATATTTTCCTGGACTGGTGTTGCTATTGCTATTCAGTACGACGTACGATGTGAGTTCCTTCTACAACGCCTCATTGTAACATGAAACTAAAACCCATACAATGCTCCCTACTTTAAGAAATGTGCAAAATACAAAATGTGGTTTTATTCAGAAGCTGACAGAACATTTTTAGATTTGGGGGAAGCAAAAAAATCGCAGTTATACCTCATGCGCAAAACTACAATATACCTTCCAAAGATACCCTCCATTGACTGTAATTTGCCCTATAGAAATATTATAAATTCGTGCTATGTCTTATACTCCGTTATGACACTGTTGAAAGACAATACCTGACATATAATCGATGAAACAAGATAAGTTAAAGAAGCCAACTGTTATTTCAGTCATTAGATTATTAAATGTACTACCAGCCTACCATTGCGAAGATTTGTTTCACATGACACAAATAATAGATCAGTTGATATGATAAAGAATATAATCAATAAAATGACGAAGATGCTTTAATGAATCACCTGTGGCACTTATCCAAATGGTGACGTCATTTTGTCCAGGATTAATTAAATGTTGTGAGTGTTAATTGGAAATGGAAGATTGTCCTTAAACCAGACAGGGGCAAATTTTCCTACGTCGTTTTAAAAACTAGACGCTAATTTTGACCGGTGACCTCGACCTGTGACCTTGAAAATTAGTATGGTTCAACTAGCTATGTCGGGGTAAATTTCAGAGAGACTGCACTCCAGCCACGAGAGAAACATAGTAATTTACAAATCTAGAGGTATCCAAAAGGCCTTCAACAAGGTTGTAATGAACAGTTTGTCGTATTTCGGAAATAAATAATTCAAAAGCATCCTGTTAGCAAACCGAATTCAGAAGATGAATCGAGTTTGAAGACATTTAGAATGGTGTAGGTTATAAATTATTTACACATATCACATTAAGAGTTGTACAAAGAGGTTGATATGAAAAGGGGCTTCAAACTGTTAAGTACTCTTGTTGTTTATAATGTAATTTATCTTACAGATCAACGGTAGGGTATTGCAGCTGGAGGGAGGGGATCCAGGTCACGTGGTTGTCCATAAAGCCAATGAACTTGGTGCTGCAATAATTATTGTTGGAAGTCGTGGTAAGGGGACCATCCGGAGAACTTTACTTGGCAGTGTCAGCGAATATATTCTTCATCATGCTAAGTGCGGTGTTGTTATTTGTCGACACTGAACAATTTCGTTTTTTTCTCACATTTTTAAACGGAATTGTATAAATGCTTATATTCATATCTTTATAACATGAAATCAAAGTATGTGTCTATTATTAGTAATTGCCATTTTTGCTATCAATAACTACTACAGTGTATGTCAAATATAACTCGTATAAAGCTGGCTTCAGAGGAAATAATACTTTTGTTTGGCATTACGCTAGAAAATGTTCTTACAATAAATAATTCTAAATTTAATGAATATGTTTATCACTGTACGTTAAATAAGAGATAATATAGACACAGAAACCTAGACTTAATTTACAGTAAAAGAAGGCTAAAACTTTAAAAGAAGGATGACTTTTATTTTGACTTGTGATTAACTGAGGTATCGACTATCGATACCCGACGGAGGCTACTGGTGGCGCAGGAGTTGTTAACCCCTCCGGGGCACCTGAACTAACCCTTGTTTTCATAGGCTTTGTGTTACTCCAGCTTTATTCTCAGTGTAGTTGTTTGTGTAACCATCCGTCCCTTTGATATCTTAAAATGCTGTCGTAGCAGATTTAGGACTGGATGTTAATATGAAGCATTTTATGCAACAAATATCCAAGGTGATTCAGTTCCTTTCACTTAGCTCCTTCAGTGAGATATATAAAAGCTAACACTAACAACGAAACTGCAAGACGAGAATATTTCGAACATACGAGGATAAAGGATTTGATTTATCTGACGACGCTTCCCGATTCAGACGATAGAAAATCGTATTGGAGGGTAATTGAGATTTTTCGTCTTTAGCTTTTGATGGTGTTTGCTTCTTATTCTTACATGTTTTTTCGTTTGAAATTCTAACAACTCTGTGCACGACATTATGCGACGTCCCTGAAACCTCCAATGCCAAACTGCAAAAGGTTGTCTTAACAATGCAGGGAGTTGGGTGGGGTAGAAAAATCAATCTCCGAACCTTTGCCTTGTCGAAACGAGATCACACAACAATGTGCGCTTTACAAGTCTTAAAACAAAATGAGAGACAAAAATTACGGAACAAAAAACACATTTTTAAATATTTTGTTTTTATGATTTGACTTTAAGATCATGGACAATTATGGGGTAAAGATTAACATGAAAATGACGGTAGTTGCGATACAAAGTTCGTGGACATGTTAAATGTAAACCGTACAAAACTTCACATAGGTGCCCATAATTGAGCAACCATTTGATTTTATGGGGTGTTGATTAAAGTAGAAAATTGCAGATGCTATATTCGTCTATATTATTGGAAATTACCCGACGACACTAGAAAGGCATGATATCAACAACCAGAATCAGACGGAACATGCGGTTTGATTCTTCAACAGATTATTCTGTTGGTGTGTACGTATTTTCTTGTTTACCAATGACATCCAGGAAAGGCTTGGTGGCGACTGGGCAAAACAAGTAACGCTGGAGAGACAGACGACTACCAGGAGAAGATTGGTTATTGAGCATACTGGGTCAGCAAACCAATATGCTGCCCTCTTGAGAGGACAACCATATTTGCTACAACATTGACAGAGGAACAATACCTCCAAAGTTTCCGCAGAGTTTGGAGGATGGGAGCACGTTTTGACGGATTCACCGGTGACGACAAGAACACGTTTAAGAACAAAGAGACAGATGGGGCATGCAGTTGACGCTTACAAGAAAGGAAGATTTAGTTAAATATGCATGTGGCAAAACATGTAAGAAAATTCGGGGATTTCAAATACATCGGTCAAGATCTAGATGCTGTGAGGTGAGGATTTAAACGCAGCTCACAGAAGTTTCTTCATGTGAGACAAAGGTGATTGCCATTAAGGAGTCAACCCATAATGTTTGAGATCTGCTTCTAAAATTTTTATGACAATAGACAGAGCTTGAGTTAGTAGTACAACAGTCTTCGGGAATACTACAAAAACACTACTTGGGGAAAAAGTAAACCGTCCCAAGATGAGTTGGAAGCGGATGAAGATCTTGAAATGATTTTGGAAACAACAATGAAAAGTACTAAACAATTTTTCAACAATCCTATAAAGGGTAGGAAAAGAGTGGTTTGGTAGATAGGAATAAAAGAAGAGCAAGGAAAATATGGTGCCAGAACAGAAAACAGGAGAAAGAGAATCAGGAAGTTAAGAAGGAAGTTATAATCCATCAGGAAACAACACAGAAGGGAAACGCAGATAGAGGACATTAGGGAGAAGCTGAGACGATTGAAAATGCTGAAAGAATCAGAAAAAAGAAAATAAATATCAAAGAAAGATTCTCAGCTTATAAAGGATCCATATAATTTACCAAAACACTTCTGTATAGGAGATACAATGGATAAGTGTCGTACAAGACCGCATGCGTACGGTCCGGACCATTTGAGTATTTCCTCCAAATACCTATGAATATGATCGGACCGTACATTGTACGCCCATGGTTTTGACCATCACTTCAAACTTTTGACTTAAAAACACTGAACCCTGTTTTGAAGGATTAATGAATAACAAACACAAATTTATGACATGAAAAAGCGTAAGACTTGAACAAAAAGATTTCGTTAGTGCGTTCTATGGATAGAATTTGTATTTTAAATTCTGCGTATTTATTTTTTAAACTTAACACGCATATTATTTTTCTTTCAAGTATTTAATTTAGGATTCATTATTTCACTGTTTCTGATTAATATATGCTCATTTCTACCGCCTTTTGATGATAAGAAAAAGAAAAGACATGGCATAAAGACCACGCCGCATCCTACCAAGCAGATATCAAATTTTGATAGACAAGACAAGACAAGACAATACTTTATTATAGTCTCACCTCTCATAATACATACAAATAAGCAAATGCTTCATAATAAAACAATATTTTATATCGATAATACATCTTTCGTTTAAAATACCATAAAATCATATTATTTTATATTACTATCAAAATAATAAGAGAGCCACTCTATTAAAGAGTTATGAGAGACTTTAAAATATAAGTAACATATACTCATTTTCACCTATAAAGTATACACATATTTTGAAATTTTATTTATATAAAATATTTTTTCTAGATATTAAAATATCATGGCAGATTTTGGCAGAATAATAAAACAGGTTTTCATTAGTAAATAAAAATAAAAACTTATTATTATATTTGGAAATGTACAACCCTGGCTAATGATATTGCATTAATTAAAATGTTTGCCCGAGGTTATTTGAACAACGAGAAAAAACAATTCAAACGAGAAATACTGATGTACAAAAACTAAATCATTCGTAAGAATCTTAACATTAGTGGACTGCATGATATACCGATAACAAATCTGTATTGTCAAAGAAGCATAATTATATATAGCTGTGACTACAATAGGATATATGATTTTTTCTAGCGTTAAAAGAAATATTACTTTATGGTTAAAGTAAAAAATATCTGCATTTGACCTTCCATGATTTATGTCGAACATTTATATAATATTTTCGACAGTTTTGAGGAAAAGAATGTCTTTGGAATACTGTTTATAAACGATAAAGTAAGCTTTCTTTTTAAATTGCAATATTTCAAATATCTTACTCGGTCAGAATATTTTTTTCGTCAGAATCGGTGAATTTCATGAATTTCAAATCCAATCCATACCCAATGTAAATCAAATGGTATGTGCCAAAAATGACATATTCTGCATGTCAATTCAAGTTTTTTTTAAATTTCAGGCGTCCCTTAGTTTTACTGGCGCTGCTTCGGGTCCACTACTGGGAATATTTGTTTTAGGAGCCTTCTTTCCATGGGCTAATTGGATTGTGAGTACAATAAAATTTAAACGACTTGGTTTCTTGTTTGACTTTGCATGTACTTATTCGCAAATGCCACATTTATATATCATTATTCTGCAATTTTAGTTGACTTCTTGTAAAATGATCTGGACCCACAAAATTTTACTGATATGTTTTTAAATAATAGATATTTAATTGTCCAAATAACCACAAAAAATTGATATTTGACACTTTTCATTTCTAGCTAAAATTACACCATCCTGGATGTTGAATATAAAGGGTTTGTTGAGGTTGAATATGACGTCCCACTTTCAGTGAATCAATATAAGCTTGCCACTTGCAATATCAAAAATGTATGTT